>JBBPDB010050849.1:0-10965 GCA_037974465.1 Brachypetersius altus | reverse complement strand
CCAAAGAGACTTCCATTCCCTACCTACAGGGGGCAGTCTCTCCCTGGAGCAACTCGGGGTTAAGGGTCTTGCTCAGGAACACAGTGGTGGTGCTGAAGGTAGGATTTGAACTCATGACCTCTTGGTCTAGAGACAAGTATCCTACCCACTACACCACCACCACCCATGTTTAGTGTAGAACTTCTATATGAAGTTGCAGAATACAGCTGCTGGATGAGAGATGTGAACTATTCATTTATGCTTGGGCTTGACGAATCAGACGACACATATGCAGTAGAATAGGCCATCACTCAATTAATGAACTATCCATGAATATTAAGTTCAACTGTACAGAGAATAAATGTACTAGCTGCCATTGAAGTAGTTCAAACTGCCAGGAGTAAAGTTCTCTAAGGAAATTGTTTGTTATTCCAAGGGAGATGGCAATAAAGATTCAATAAAGTTTGTAACTCTCACCACATAAGAACCTTAACAGAAAATCAAGGTCAGAGAACACAGCACCAACACTATCATTCTTACAATGTGTTTATGTGTTTATTCCCACACTCTCCCTCATTCATGAAACCAGTCTTTTGTAGTCCCAGTAATTGTACAATGAAAAAAGAAGAAAAACAAAAAGAGAGAGAGCGTTTTCCTGCGGGTCCTCGCTCCTCTCAGACGAGGCTGTAAAGCTGTTACCGGCTGTAGAAGATGGCATGTATTCCCAATCAGCCGGAGCCGTGTAGAGCACCAGCTAGGAGCACGTCTTCAGTAGCATTAGGAGTAAAAAAACTCCCTGCAAGCAAGTCACCCATACATGCACTTAACATATATACACAGATATGGAATAAACGTTAATAATAAATGCATAGTTTACTTACACACAAGGAACATGACGGTTAGGGGGGGGTTAAACATGCCATGTTTCTTTTGTGTTTGTTATAACATGGAGTCGCTCACTTAACCCGGCTCACTTTATGCCTTTCGTACAAAATCGGCCGCAGCTGGAACAGAAAGACACGCCCCCTTGTTTTGAGAGGAAGGTAATAGTGTCCCTGGAAGAGGCTGTGAGGTAAACCAGACAGTTACAAGTTGGAAATGACTTCTTTAATAGAGACTGTTGGCTATAAAAACACACTTATCTCACTCTGGTGTTCATTTGAATGGGAAACAGGCAGCTTGATATGGAACAGATGCCTTATTGTCGGATTGTGCTCTCTGATTTGCTGATATGATGATATGCATTACACACACACACACACACACCACACACACACACACACACACACACTGTCAGGGCACTGTCCACTTTGATGCTGTCTCCTTGATTCATGTTTATTGTTGTTGCTTACCTGTTTGTGGGGGGTGTAGCACTTTACTGGCTCTAGGTCTGGGTGGTCTAGGGGATTCTATAGCTTAGAACTGTAAATCACAGTCTGCTGGATTCTAGAATGTTCTTTGAGTGGCTCCTGCTGCCACCCCTGCAGAGCAACGGGCTCCCCACAGTCAGGCGACTGGAATTTGGCATGCCAGGCTCTCCCCAGACGCCAGAGCAATATGCCCTAGGCCACAGAGGTGCATCTGAGTGCAAATTGCCTCCCTGCCTGGTGGGTTGAGTGCGCTGGAATGTCTCGCAGTAATTCACACAGTCCTCCCTTGTTGCACGGAAAGCGGAACGTCAGGCACTGGATGAATCGCTCAGAAAAGGCCTTAAGATCTTAAAGGGGCCATACTGAGTCAAAATCAGGGCCTGAAAGAGGTTCCTACTTTGATAACAAGCCATAGCATCCATCCTTGGCGTTATAATGGATAATGGTTTGGGGACATCTCACCTTATTTGTCTGGGAACTACTGAATTTACTGAAATGTATGAGTATATAATTGCTGACTGTATGATTAGTGTATACTGTTATCAGGGGAGCATTGAGAATGGACTCTTATTTTATTTTCTTAACAGGATGATCTCAACCACATGCCCACCAGCCAATTAATTTAGTTTTTTATTGAACTGAATGCAAGCTATCACTCAAGTAAACTATCAGTGGCAGGATGAAAATAAAAAAATAAATGTGTGTTTAAGTAAAAGGTGCTCTGTTTGATGGTCCAAAGCGAGCTGCTGCAGCGTCTGAATTTGTTTGGTGCATCAAGTTAAATTTCCACTGCTGCAGCACCATTTCACTGCATCTTCCAGTTTCTGACTTCAGCTGCACTGGGAGTAGCCTAACTGTAATGGAGATTAAAAATGTCAAAAAATGATACATCATTCTTTAACAATTGCATTGCTTTCAGTAATACATACTTCCAGATAGTGCATCTGTTTTGCACTAATCTTATCCTGATCAGTGATGAGTTGAACATTGATCCAAATTAATACTGAGGTTCACTGTGGCACCAGTGTGGCACCAGTGTGGCACCAGTGTGCTGCTAAGTTCCCAGTACTTTGGTATTCTTTATTATAATGGCTTTTATTGAAAGTTAGGTTTAATTACTTTGTGCACCTGTTACAAATTACAAGCTGTAGATTGCCAGAGTCCAGTCAGAAAAATCTGGCTTTGTATTAGACCTAGAACGACTAATTCCAGTTTTGACTGGGTTTCTGAAGCAGATTTATCTCAGTTTGCTCTAGGTGCCCTCATTACCAAAGTCATTATTTATTCTTTCGCCATTAAGATACTATCCTCCCTCTTAACGAATATCACTGTCTTGGCTTTAAGAGGTTTGCGTTCTCTGCAGCGCTTCCACCAAGGGCAGGGGGTGGGGGAGCCAGAGGTGAACAAATTGAAAGGTCTTCCACTAAACGAGGTCGACATTATGGACGCCATTCATTCATCAGCTGTGCAGAACGTCAAACAAAATTACAGGAGCAGAATCGTCATTTTATTAAGAAACACTCACTTTATCAAAACTATAATAATGACATTATTGAAAAATGTGTTTTGTGACACAGCTGTGAAAATTCATTTTGGTCGGACTAACTTTTCAGGAAATTATGCAAAATGCTAAATTATATCTAGGCTAAATTGGTTTGCAAGATAAAATGTTTCCCAGTAAAATACATATATATTTGTTTTGAGCTATTTCTCATGGGGAATAAAGAAAATTCTGCTAAACAATGTAAACTATTTGGCCTCCAATGAAATGATCACAGGATGAAAAACACATTAAAGAGAGAAATATGTTTATAAAAACTACAAAACTGTGATCGTTTTCCTCACATGTATGATTAATTGTGTGCATCTGTAATGTAGACACCATTCAGCCACAGTATAAAACCACCTCCCCACTATTGCGCACTCCACCAAAACAGCTCTGACCAGTAGAAGCATAGATCTGACACCAAGATGTGAGCAGTGGGTCACTGAAGTCCTGCGAATTGTGAGACCTGTTTGTCCAACACATCCTACGGATGCTTGATCGAATTGAGGCCTCGGGAATTTGGAGCCCAGCAACAACAGATTGTTTGCAGTGTGACGAGAGTATTATCCTGCTGAAAGAGGCCACTGCCATTATGGAATAGTGTTGCCATGAAGGAGTATACATGGTTCGCAACAATGTTTGTGTGCTATGTTTCAAAGTAACATCACACATGCCATGTCCCAAGGGTTCTGGTGCCCTCCCTTTCTTTGGATAAACCACACACACACACTGCTGACTATCAGGCAATAGTCCAGTTCTGATGCTCATGTGCTGTTTGTATTTGCTTTCAGCATGAGCTCTGTGACTGGTGTTCGGCTGAGCAAGCTGTGCGCTGTGTTCGGAAACTATTCTTTTATAGCCATCAATAACTTTTTCATCAACCGTAGCCCTTCTGAGGGTTTGGATAAGACTGACTAGCCTTCATTCCCCATGTGCATCACACACTTCTGTTAGGTATTAACCACTGCATACTGGGAACACTCCACACGACCTGTTCCCTAAACCAAGGCATCTCAACACATTCTTTTCCAACTGACTGTTCACTTGCTGCCCAATCTAACAATTAATCAATTAATGTCATTTGATTCCCCTTTCAGTGTTTTCTGTTCTCATCAGTGTGTGTTATCTGTCAGTTGCTCTGCTTGAATCAGTTTCAGAAACCATACACTTCCAGTTCTAAAATCTGATCTGAGGAGCCTTATTCAAAGCTACTGTACATTATTAAGTAAACACAAATGTATGACTCCATTTAAGTTATGATTTGATGTTATTATCAAAAAAAACATGCTGTTCATGGAATAATTTAAAATGTCCTCAACAGGGAAGACGGATGCAAAAGCAGGAGTACCGAACACACATGGGTCTTAATGACCAACCAGGGAAATCGTGTCAGGAGCAACAGTCTTTAACTTAAGTGCTCAGAGCCGCTCTGCTTTTACAAGGGCCTTAATACAAGGGCCGATCTCATCCGAGGAAGTGAAAACGTCACTGCTTTGCTGAGCAGGGCCTGGTGAAACCTCACGCTGGGGAGCTCTGTGCGGCAGCCACGTGGTGGAGAACCCACATGACGTTCGCTGGTCACTTCTAAAGGGAGAAAGAGAGATAAATGATGCTGAGGGGAGACACACAGGGAACACAACACCAGTAGGAAGATGCAAACAATCAAACTTAACTCAGGGCTTCACTCAAAGAAAACAAGACCCAGCTGAATTAGTTAGCAGGCGTCTAGGAATAATCAGACGTGAGCATGGAGGCTCACTCGCTGCAGGTGCGTTGCCAGACACTGCGCCCAAACATAAACAAACCTACATGTGGAGACAGGGGGCATGATGGGGAATCCCCAAGTCAGAATTCCAGTCAGAGTCAGAGTTACGCTGTCCAGCAGTTCAAACAGGGAACTGGTGAAATTGAAGATTGGCCAGAAAACCAGGAGAAAAACTTAAGCATTATTATTATTATTATTATGTTTTTGTTCATTGCATGTAGCTATAGAAAAAAATGGAGAAAAACCTATTGTGTAATAATTGTGATGTATCTAATAACAACCAGAGTTTAATTCAAGGGGCAGACGCCTTCTTTTGAACATATAACAGGCTTCTGCATTATTCTGAATTAAAATGTTCCAAAAGACTTTCCACAATACTTGTGCTTATTGTATACTTCTACAATAAATGTGCTTTCCACAATATATTTACATTTACAGCATTTATCAGACGCTTTTATCCAAAGCGACTTCCATTCCCTACCTACAGGGGGCAGTCTCTCCCTGGAGCAACTTGGGGTTAAGGGTCTTGCTCAGGGACCCAATGATGGTGTTGAAGGTAGGATTCGAACCCATGACCTCTTGGTCCAGAGGCAAGTATCCTACCCACTAAGCCCCTCCACCTCCAATACTTGTGCTTATTGTATACTTCTACAATAAATGTGCTTTCCTCAATACTTATTGCAAATAATTTATTATTGCAAAGAAATATATTTGTAATTAAAAGCTGGCCTTAGGGTGTAATGAAGCTTTAAGTTAAACTGCAACAAAAGCAACATGAAGCCTAGTATGGGATAGTGAATGTATATAAGAGTGGCATATTACTTTAATTACCAAACAATTCCCAAACGTTAGGCTAGTTTCCTACAACGGTAAACACAAATCAAATACTACTTACACAGTGGAAGGAAGCACAAGCACAGTTCCGGTGCTGAGTCAAGGCTTTTTCTCTGTCTGTTGAACGTGAGTGTCAGCCCTGGTCAGTACTTGTATTCACTGTTAGTTTAAAGTGAATATAATATGCAGTATGGTCAGAAAATAGAAACATCTGTGTTTGATATCATCGTTTTCAGTGGTGTGATCTATTCTTTGGGACCATTTAGTTACTGGTTAGCGTTTAAACAAGTTTGCTTTGCAGTGTTTCTAAATATTATCATTAATTAAAGCTCCGTTGATAAACTGTGTGTAGAATTGTACGCAGTAAGTTTCACATGTGAAGCATGTCGAGATCAGCCCTGTTTTATGGGAAGTGTGTCTTTTGGTAGATGATGAGATGCTTGGCTCGGAGCTTGGCTATTTATAAACATACAAATCCAAACCATTTTGTTCTAGTTTCTTAATTACAGCATTGAACAAGTATTTTCTCCCGTGAAAGCTGATCTCAGTACAGGTTTTATAACTTCATCATTTTATTCTTCACCATGCAACACACATCCACTCAAATCTATGTAAGATTTATTGATGCTTTTTCTAAAAAACCTGAATCACTTACCCACTCAGCTGCTGTTTTTAGGAGCTGGTTATTGACGTCATGCTCTGTTTTTTAATGTTTTTCAGGGAGGAGCTGATGATCTCCTCATCCTTTGACAGTCTGGAGGTCTTACTCGACTCCTTTGGCCCGGTGCGAGACTGCTCTAAGGACAATGGAGGCTGTAGCCGCAACTTCCGCTGCATCTCTGACCGAAAGCTGGATTCCACCGGCTGTGTGGTACGTTCCCTCCTCACTAGAGGAGAAAATAACCTTCTTGTACTTATATTTCTCACGAAGGTCTGAGGAACCGATCACACTTTGCTCCATCAAGTTCTCTGGAACTACATATTTGACGTACAATGTTTTATCATCTATTCGATGTGAAACCATGGTTGTTCAACCACATACACAAAACAGTGCTCTTCCCAAAAATGTTGTGACTGATGGCCAAATGTGATCTAAATAACTGTTCAGTCTTCCCAGGGTTTGTCTTTCTACAGAGTTTGAGAAAGCTGTCCTGTGATGTTTGCTAAACGGACATTATATGATCAAAGCAGCACTTTCTCACATTACAAACAATGGAGGTGTAATGATTCCTTCTGAGAGGACAGTCTAGGTGGTTAAAGTAGCTGAGTGTGTTATTTATCTGACAGTCAACATCAGGGCAAGTGTATCTTTGGTCAGATTGTCCGGGCTACAGTTTGGAACTGACCGCCGTGTATGTCCTCCACAAAATAAGGCTGCAACACATTGCAAGACTGAATTACTCATAAAATACTCATAAATACTCAGATCCTGTCCTGCAGATACACCTAGCCGCTACAGTGATACCTAGTAAGCACACAGTGTTTCTGTGTATGTGTGTCAGAGAGAGAGATAAATGAGTGAAATCTTTTCAGGATTTATTAAGCCCATGTGGTTACAACTGAGTGTATCATTTCTCTGACAAAAAGAAAGACCAGACGTCCAGCTGAAGTCTTGCCATTACATTGGTCGTGATTTGTGTCATTGATTTACATTATTAGTGCATAAATGGATATAAAGAATTGTATTGAAAATGAGTCACCAAATTCTGTTGCATTTAGACGATACTGTTTTAAACATGATTGACTTTTCATCAGAAAACCCAGTTTCTACATCTACTTGTATCAGTTTACATCGGCACTCGCAATATGGCAGACTTATCGTATCAACTGTAAACACAGGCTCTCTGTTACAGGGTCAGGTCCTAGATATATCTCTGTTACAGGGTCAGGTCCTAGATATATCTCTGTTACAGGGTCATGTTACCCGTCTTATAAGTACAACACGCAGATAAATGTGTCCGGAACCGTTCCTTTTGACTGTCCAAACATTATAGAAAATAAGTAAATATTTTATTAAAAATCTAGAATTTTCTGAAACACAAATAAATAAGTACAAGTAAAGTTGAGTAGCACATGCACATGGTTTATACATGCCCACATTTTAAAGTAAACATTCAGAAGAATCCGACCCTTACTATGATAAAAAAAAATGTGGTTGTAAATGCATAGGCATTTTTCTTGCTCAGCATAATCAGCTTTTCACATTAACATCAGTCATTACCTTAGGCATGTTTTGCATCTTTTGATGGTGGAAAGTGCAAATGCCTTATTTGTTCCTGCCAGAGAGGTGGGGGCCACTAATCTGCAGCTTAGAAAAAATGGCATTTTCCTTAAAAGACTGGGTGAGCAGAGCATCCCTCCTGTACGTTAGAGTGGGCGGTACCAGCTGAGACTGCCTACACTGGTATAGAAATGTGTGGCTGTCTGTAAACTCCTGTCCCAAAGTATATCCCAAAATTACATTTTCTGTGGTAATCTATACATCTGTAGTTTTATTATTATTATTATTATTGAAGAAAAAATCCAATAAATATCACTGTCAGTATTTTTTCCTGAGATATGAATGTATTTAACCCCGATATTTCAGAGGATGCATTTCACGCTGGTTCCTGTGGGAGGATGTATTTGTGCTCTGTGCATATTATGGCTCTAAAACAGAAGCTACTATAGTTGCATTTGTACTAATAGTACTTCTCCAGGAATGTATCTTGATTCATAGCACGGCAAGTAGCACATGAGGTTTCACACAAACCTTTTCTCAGTAAATGCTGTCATTTGTTGTTGAGATTTTCCCTGCAGTACAGATTTTTTGTATCATTAAGTGTCAGTGACCATGCAGATGTTTAATGTACTTAATGGCACTTTAAAATTCCGCACACTCCTTTCACAACCAGTGTAGACTCCATCTGTTGCGTCTGTGACTCTCGGCTCCGTAATTACCTGTTACAGAGGGTGTGAAAATGATGCCTCAGGCCGTCTGATCGGAAGAGCTTGCTGGCTTGTTCTCAGAGAGTCCTACTCCTTGCTAATCAATTAACACCTTGTCTGAGGACAGCAGCTCCATCCTGTAGTAGGCTTTTAATATTGCAGTCTGTGTAAGCTCTCTGTGACCCGCCCTGCTGATGTATGGCACCCCTGCGGAGCACTGCAGCGTGCTCATTTGGAAGAAAAGTCTGATAATTGCTAAATGATGATGTGATTAATTAGTTCCTCTTCTCATTTTTCCATATTGCAAGGTGGACTAGGGAGAGGAACAGAGGGGAGTGTGTCTGTCACCATGTTTGGCCACATGATGAATAAATTGCTCCACATCTGAACAAGGTTACCTGAGATGTTAGTGAGAAAGGAGCTCTTTGGTGTTATGTGCTTGTAAGATGCCTATAATGCCAATACTGATGGGACAACACCAGAATCAGTAACAATAAACCATTAGAAATGGAGATGATTTTCACGAATCTTCTTCTTCTAGCTGCATTTACCAACTTTTATCATGTTGTGAACATAAAAGTCTCGCTCAACTAATGAAAGTGAGACATGCACACACCACATCTGAAATGTCAAGATGTGAAACTACAGAGCCTTGGACTAAACACTGCTCTCACTGTTTTATTTGCAAGGGGAAAGCAAAGGTCATGTGATGTGAAGTATAGTTTAGTTCCTTTCAGAAAGAAGAGGCCACCTTTTCTACCCATGAATGTTCCAGGAATACTTTAAGAAGTGGCTGTGTGTGCATGGCAGCTGGAAAGGCTTGCCAGGACCTGATCTACAATATTCCATATTTAGTTCTTAGGCAAGAATCTACAGAATTGTTAGTAATTGTAATTGGGAACCAGTCATCCACAGCATGCCTCTGAATAATATACCACACAAGTTATTAAATCACAAGTTTTTAAATCACAAGTTTTTAAACCACAAGTTTTTAAATCAAGTTATTAAACCACAAGTTATTAAATCACACATAAGTCATTTAATGAAACATCTATGGAGTAGTGAATGTTACCTGATGCCTGAGTTACTGTTTCTTAATAGTTTTGAGAGGCTTGACTTAAATCTAGTCATGGTAAGGGGGTGAATGCAGGTAAAGAGGTAAATACAAAATAGATCCTAAAGAAAATTGGCTTTTTAGGATTTGCCATTATTTTACCAGTATCTTATGCAACACTAATATATTTTAGATAATAAACACATAGCCATATCCGTGTTTTAGACACAACCTTTATATTTGCACACTGTCACGGTTCGGCCAGTGGGAGGCTTATAGCCACTGCTTTTTAGTTGTTTTTTCTGGTTCTGTTCTGTTTTGTTCATGTTTTCCCCACTGTGTTTGTTCTGTGTTCTGTTCAGTGTGTGCCATGTGTTATGATTTGGGTTTGTTAGGGTTCTGTTCTGTGTCTGGGAGGGGGGACTCTTATGTTGACATGTGGTTCTGGGTTTTGGGTTAGTCATGTGTTCTGGTTTGGTCATGTGTTCTTATGTCATGTGGTTTTCTGTTCCTGTGTTGTGATTCCCCAGCTGTCTGTAGTGTATTCCTGATGTTGTGTGTTCATTGAGTTCCACCTGTGTCATGTTTAGTGTCCTGATGTGTCTGTGTCTGTCAGCGTTTCCCCGTCTGTCCATCGCTTTAGAGCTCCTGGTGTTTGTTTTGTGAGTTAGAGTTTCTGGTTCTTGGTTTTTTCTTTTTGTAAATAGAGTCACAGTCAGAACTGGATTCCTGGTGTCCTGCCTGTTCGAGCTCACTTCCAGGTAGCTCCGGGGCGAAGCTTCAACGCCTCCCCCGTGACGCACACAGCCCCTGATTCCTGCCCTTTTCCACCCCACGCAGATGTGGAAGATGAGAAGCATATATCCTGTGTTGTGTATAACATCATCTTTTCAGAATGTGTTGTTACCGGCAATACATGTCTTTCGGTTTCAGTAGTTTTAGCAGCCCCTTGTTTACATCCCATGCAATGAACCTGCTGTGCTTAGAACATCCATAATTGGTTATGAAAACTCATTAAAAATGTATTTTACATTCAACATTTCTTTAGTTATCTGTCATCATGTAATCTTAATATATTAACAGAAATGAACCAGTGTATCCCTCAGAGACATTGTTCACATGGTTGTTTTTACAGCTCACGACTCATTCTTAAGCCTTCACTGCAGCACTGACTGTAAACTGGACTGGTCCAAGAACACAGCGCTGTTTTCAATAAAGGGCAGAGCCGGCTTTTCCTACTGAGGAGGCTCCGGTCTGTCAGTGTGTGTAGGAACATGCTGATCATGTTCTATCACTCTGCGGTAGAGAGTGTTGTGTGCAGCTGTGTACTGAGGCAGTGGGGTGGAGACAGCTGATGCCAACAGGCTGAACAAGCTGCTTCAAAAGGCTGGTTCTGTCCTGGGTGTCAGTCTGGAGAACCTGGCGGAGGTGTCTGAGAGGAGAATTCTAAAAGAGCTTCTCGGTATCATGGACAACCCTCTCAGCCCAC
>JBBPDB010050799.1:0-10967 GCA_037974465.1 Brachypetersius altus | reverse complement strand
TCAGGGGTGCAACTGCACTAGTGTTTTTGGTCAGGGGTGCAACTGCACTAGTGTTTTTGGTCAGGGGTGCAACTGCACTGATGTTTTTGTGTGTGTGTTTATATATAGATATATAGATGTGTGTGTGTATATATGTATGTGTATGGCCTTTTCATATGTTTGATGACTGACCTTTTTTTCCTGTGTTAATGCTGGGGTTTTTCTTATCGTTTTATTATGAAAGTTCATTGCTTGTTGGGGCTTGTGGGTGTGCATAGCACGCTCTGCATCTCGGCTGGTTTCTGCTGGGGTCAAGCATCCAGTTACACCAATAGGGACATTAATGACACCGCATTCAGATACAAAGACTTTCAAATGGAACTACAAAGCTCAGCACTCTGTTTTTCTATAACAAACTTGAATGCCTCGCAGTTGCAAATAGCTTTGGTTTTATAATTGATTTGATTCCATTAATGTTTAAGTTTAGTATTTGAACTGTAATTGAAATGTGCATATAACAGTGCAAGCACTGTGGATACAAATACAGGTACACATTGGAATGTCCACAGTTGTTTTGTAAGCAGCAGGCATTATCAAAAACCGTAAGTGTAGCGCTTATAGTACTGTAATTACCTGACTCATGCCTACGTAGAGGGACAGTGGTGCTTAGTCATGAGATGGTCTGGCAGTAATGATGTCCTCAACGGTCAAGTGGAAGGACGACCTTGAGTGAAAGAGCTGACCACAGGCTGAGCTTTGTCTGGGGCAGGACCTTTTATAGAGGAACAGAGCCTGTATGCCTCTATGATGACTGTTGATGTTGATTTTTTTTTTTTTGCCTTTTCTTCATCAGCATTTATTTGGACAGGCTGTTCCTTTGCCTGTGGTTTTTGTCACCTAATTGCAAAGAAGATTTTGTGCTTTTTCTGCATCTTGAACATCAGGTTTAATGAAGAACAGACAACCCCAAGCTTAATTAAAGCTGAAAATGCCACGTCCTCATCTGAACTTCACCTCTACCCATCTCCACCTCCGAGATATATCACAGCATGTCCTTCCTTCCCTGGATTAGACTAGACCAGGATGGAATGGAAGAAAGTGGAATCATAGAGAACCCTTTCATTGTGCTGAAAGCTTTTTATAATTTAAAGTACAAATATTATTCAGTTTTTTTGACTGAAACTAAACTAACTTTTTTTTGTCAATATTTTTGATATAGTCCAAATTGGACTTAATCCCTTCATAGTTTTACAAAGAGTTCCTTGAGTGAAGCCATGAAAAAGAGATGTGAGAGAGATCAAATAAAGGTTGCATATCAATTTAAGGGTTCTGCAGTTTAATTTCTATCAGCCTGAACTAACTCTAGAAAGACTTCTGATGAAATTGTTAGAACTTAAGTTGAAAAATGCAGTAGAAGAACTTGGGAAAAAAAGACATAAGTGTGAAGAACCTTTTTAAAGATCTGAAGAACCATCACACAAATTATGCAAAACTCACTTTTAAAAACCAAAACAAGTCATAAAAGGTCTGTTCTATCATGAAGTTATTTGAACAAAATCACTCTCATAAATAGATCTCACCAGCTTTATTCTTGACAGTTTCAGCCCCTTTTAAAATGAGAGCGCTTTGGCTCCAGGCAGAGGCAAGTCACTCTTGAAGTGTTGTGTTCCTCTTGCTCTGGGTCTGACTCGGGGTCGAACTTAAAGGGCTGATGGCGCCTCTGTTTTCGGCCATTTTCATGTGTGTCCCAATACTTTTGTCCATTTAATGTATCTCTCACTCTTTCTTTTTCCCTCCTTTCCCTTCTTTAGTCTGGTCACCAAACAGGCTAGAACCACTGTCATAGATTGAATGGATGGAAGGAAAGAAAGAAAAACACTTTCACTGGACATGGATTCTAATGTAAAATCCAGAACCTCATGAGCATGTTTTGTAGCCCATAGACCTTTTATAACTAAAGTGAGTTTTGCATAATATGTCCCCCTTAAAATAAAGGTTCAATACTAAATTGGAGGTTCTTGAGTTTAACTGTTGTCCGTTTAATTGGAAGTCTTTTTTTTTTAAAAAAAAAGCTAGTTCAGGTCTATGAGGCATGCTGCCGTTACCGATGTCCTGTTTCTGTCTCTGTCCTCAGAGGAACACGGCGTCTCTGCGGGAGCTGGAGGTGGGACAGAAGGTCATCTGTAAACACAAAAACAGTCGATACTACCAGTGCGAGGTGGTGGAGCTCATCAAAGCCACGTTCTACGAGGTCATCTTCAACGACGGCTCCTTCAGCGACAACCTCTTCCCAGAGGACATAGTGGTAAGAACAGCTACTTACTACCAGACTCTAGGGACTCTATGCTAATTAATAACAGCCAAGTTTTTTTTTATTCAATCTTTCATTTTTTCTTCCCAAAGAAATAGAAGTAAGAAAAGAGAATTTTTTCAGGTCCCCATTACTTGCTCAGTCTTTTAATGCATTCAATTTCATCATGTTGTGCTGGTTGCATCAGCAACGCTTACATGTAATCATGAGCAAAATCACCAGGAACTTTCTAGGCATTACTTCAAGACCATTGGACCAACTGCTTGTGAGCTGAATTTTAAGTAAGACCAAGTATACCTTTAGACCGGTCCCATCTAGGCTTAAAATCAACCCCTAGGCTTTTTTTTATTTGGCTCAGATTTGCATTAAGCAAGTTTAATTTAACATAAAATAGAAAACAGAAAAAAAATAGTCAAATCCGTATGAGTTCTTTTTACATAGATGAATTACATAAAAGCAAGGGCTCAAGGTTATTAATACTAATAAATATATTTGAGTATGAAGTAAAAATGTTTTGAGTGGGAGGTTTTAACTGTACATGAATGCAGTTAAGTGCTTAAAGTCTTTGAAAGTCAAGGTCTTATTTAAGCCACATTTTAATAACACTGTACACTGTCTGCTGGACTTGGCCACAATTTGTTACATCATATTTAAACACAGATCTGAGGTGGCTTATTAAATGGACACCCTGGAATCAGCAATTTTTTCCCCCCGAAAGCAAAATGAGGTGGTTTGTGTTCGAGCTGAACTTGAAAAGAAAGTACATCATCAGGAGGAGGGCTGGTGAGCGTTTAGCGCTTCCAGGTGGTCTCAGTTTTATTGAAAACACCAGTTTCCCACCAGGAGGAACCATATGGATGCCCTGAACCAAAACCAGTAGATGCTCTCAGTTTGCAGTCGACTAAACTGCAACAGCTGTTTTTTATTTTTTTTTTTTTACATTTGACCACGTGATCGAGTTGGATGTTCTTCTCTTGATGGGAAATAATAGTATCCCTACTTTGAACAGCGTTACATCATTTCTTTCTGTTTTTCTTTCAGAACAGAGATTGTCTGAAGCTGGGTCCGCCAGCAGAAGGCGACATAGTGAAGGTGCGCTGGACTGACGGCCTGATCTACGGTGGAAAGTTTGTCACTGCTCACTCCATTCCCATGTACCAGGTCAGCGCGCACACACACACAGACACACTCGCAAACACACACTCGTGTTCACTGAACGCTAATTATCTCTTGTTTGATGTAAAAGACTTTTTGCCCTCACTAACCCTCAGCGTGTATCAGTAAACTCTGATTTTAGTAAATATAATTGGTGTAAAACAGTCTAGAACTGGTGTTTACCCTCAGAACTCAGAGTGTATCAATTAAATGTGATTTCAGTAAATATAAACAGTCTACAACCAGCGTTTGTTCTCCTACGCACTCGCCGTTTGCTGCTCTTTCTCTCGGCATGCCACCGCTGGGCCGTGCCCTGGAACCCCTCCCTCTGTGGATTTTCCCCACCCACTTGTGGGCGGAGACTATCCTGAAAGTTCTCTCTGGTTTAAAGATCTTGTTTTCTGTTTGTTTCTAGGCCTGAAATTAATTCATTGTTCATTTTTCGCTATGTTCGTTTGCGTGTGACGCCGTTTCTAAACGCCACCATAGTGTTTTAAAATTACAGTAAATTTGGTTCTACGTGATACAGGAACACCAAACAAAGCTCAGCATGACGTCCGACACCTCGAGCATCAACACAAACTGTGGCAACTTTCATATAAGGAGTTGTTTTGCCGTATGTCGCGGTTTTGAAACGATTCCGTGGTGCTTGTGGGTTAAAGTTGTATGCTTGGTTGGTGCAATAGTACAAGCACCTCGGTCACCTTCCCCCAGCATGGTGGCCTTGAAAAAGAGCAGTTTTGGTCAGAGCCCTACTGCGATTACGTAAAAGTTAGACGAGCAAACAAGCTCAGGAATTTGTTTTACTAACTGGAGTGCAGACACTGGAATTTTCTTTTATTATTAATTTTTGTTCTTCTCCTCGAGAGCTCCCAGGCTGCTGTTTGTTCGAGATAGACATTTACTTAAAAACTGACTCAGAACACATTGAGCAGTGAATTACAACCGACCTGTGTCTGCGTGCATCTGTGTGTGCATTTGTGTATGCGTGTGTGTATCTCTGTGTTTGTGTGTGTATGTGTGTGTGTCTGCGTGCATCTGTGTGTGCATTTGTGTATGCGTGTGTGTATGCATTGCTGCATTTCCAGTGGAATGTATCTGGCTCTGTTCCCAGTAGTGCCTCTCTCTCTCTTTCTCACTCCTTTACAGAAAGCCCTACTGTTTAGTCAGACACATTTTTTAGGCAAACACAAGATAAGTGAGAAGTAGGAGAACACTGCACCAATTTTTTTAATTTTGGAGTCGAAAATAGTATTCAAGAGTTAATTTAATGCTCAAAGTAAATATCTCCAGTTTCTTTTACGTCTGTACTCCGCTAGTTCCTCTGTATTCAGTGTAGTATTCAGTGTAATATTGCTGAATTGTTGAGGGGGGAAATTTGATTGAATCAAATTGTGGCCAAATTTGGGACTTTGTGTTTTATTAAAAAGAAGCTTCTCTCTGTGGTCCATCACGCCAAGACACAAAGTGCCACCACATTGCGGTGTAAACACACTAGCAGAAGTTACTGCAAATGTTTATAATTGTAGTGACCGTTTCAATTCGTTGACCATTTACATGACTTCCAATCATATATCGTTTCTTAGTTACACATCTAGTTAATTAGTTACAGAGAATAGTGTTGCTTTCAGTTGACACAGATATAGGTGGATATTTTGTAGAAGTGATGAAACCACATTGTCTTAAATGCTTAGTTTTTTTTTTTCGCCAGACCTGCTTTTAGTAAGCTGGTCTTAAATGAACTATTTGGAAAAAATTGACAAAATAATGTCTAATGATCTATACATCATTTTCAAGGATAATATATGATCAAAATCGATCATGATCTTATAGCTGTATGCAATCAGGCCTTTAGACTTTAGACTGTATTTTTGTCATGCTGGACATTATCCACTATACAGGGGGTCCTTGGGCTATGCCAGTCTACACATGCGAGTTTACAACACTCACTCTCATAACTAGTTTGGTTGTGTACGGTGTAAGAATACGCAGAATGTATAGTAACGTGGCGTATGAATGAGGGATGATATTTTTACACAATTTTTTATTATTCATTTTTTATGTTACTACAATACAGTGTATAAGATTCATCCCAAGGGAATTCTTTTGTTATGATCTTGCTCAGTGCAACAAAAGAAATAAAGATTCGAGATCCTTTATTTGTTACACACACAGTTTTATTCAAGTACCGCATGCAGTGAAATGTACTCCAAATCACACCCAGTAATGTGCAAATAAAGACAGATAGGAAATGAAAAGACATTATAACGAATATAAAAACTGAATTAGAATAAAATTCTGTATGACGTAATATTGAGTTTAAAGAATGAAAAAAAAAAACGGCTATAATAAAATAACAGCGTATTATTGCAAGTGGTTACGAAAAGTGACTTAGTATTTGAGCCATGAAAATATAATGAATGCAGTAAAATGAGACAGCAGGTGATGAGGGGGTGAGACGAACATACAGTAATAAATAATTATATTGCTCAATCGGAATTAGAACTTAATGACAGGCTGAGAATGATCACCTAGTGAATGAGAGAATGTTTTAGGTGTTTAGATCTTTTCCTTTTTCTGTGGCTTAGTTGTGTGGGGTGGAGGTAGCTCAGTGGGTAGGATACTTGCCTCCGGACTAAGAGACCCTTAACCCTAAGTTTCTCCATGGAAACTGTTCCCTGTAGTTAGGGAATGGATTTGGATAAAAAGCGCGTGCTAAATGTCGTAAATGTAAACGTGTGTTTATGTTCTAGATAGTTAGGATCAGTAAGTGACTCATTTAGGATCAGCTGACACCAGAATTTGCTTTACTTCACTGTCGAAGGAGCGGATTTGTGCCGGAACCCCAATGCAGATCCGCCGAACACACTCGGTTCTGTTCTTTAAGATGTGTGTCTTGATGAAAACGTTCTGCGTCTGTGCTTCTGATGCAGGTGGAGTTTGAGGACGAGTCTCAGCTGACAGCGAAGAGGGAGGACGTGTACTGTCTGGACGAAGAGCTTCCCAAGCGTGTTAAGGCACGACTGGTGAGTGAAGCTTTCTTAGAGTGAGCGGCAGTGAGATATTATCGCCTACCTGTGGTTTAACTCTGACGTGGACTGCGCTGTCTCCTCTTATCTAGTCTGTGGCGTCCGACATGCGCTTCAAAGGAGTTTTCGTCGAGAAGGAGGTCAAACACGACTCAAAGAGACAGCGGGTCATCAACTCGCGCTACAGGGAGGACTATATCGAACCAACCATCTACAGAGCCATCATGGACTAACTGACGTTCACAGCAAACAGCCCAAATCGTCATAAACCACCAGCCTATCGCACGCGACGGCGGCGGCGCGGCCTGGGCAAGGAGCTTTTCCGGATTTAACATTAAGCACAGATTCAAAACCTTGTTGTTAAGTTACAGTTAAAAGGGTATCGCACCTACTCAGTGTAATTCTTTTCTAGGTATTCTAAAACAAAGGGACACAACTAAAAGGCACCGATGCCATAAAAATGCAAAACCACATAGAAGTTATGTCATTTAAATAAAAAGGTGCCACTATGTTCTTTCCAGTATTTGATGATTGTTGTGAATCCGGTTCTGTATGTAAATCTACAGGACATTTACAGTCTGTGGGGTTTTATTAACTTTAAAAGAGCATCTTATCTGCTACCATGTGGTTTTTTAAGCAGCATCCATTGAAAAATGACATCGTACCAAAGAAACCACTTTGGCATAAGAATCACGTTCGTGGATGAAGACTCATGGTATAAAAATCAAATGAGGGCACAGAAGTGCACAATAAAGAAACAAAGTCAAATTGCGTATCGGAGCACTAGCACGGTCACTAGCTATGCTCTAAAACAGGTTCTGTGAAGTGCATGCAGAACCTTTTATGGCCGTTTCTTTTGTAAATTAAGGCTTTTTTTTTTTTAAAGAACCCCCAAACAATGGAAAGGTTTTTTGCTTAATTTTTGTGTAAATCTCACCAAAAAGGTGAAGTACGTGGACAAAAATGATTCTTTAGAGCTCAGTTCCAGTCCTGGATGGATCATTTACAGCAGCATTTGGTATTTCTCCTCAAACACGCTCCTGGAAATTGACCTGTAAGTTGAACCAGGTGTGTTTGAGAAGGGAAATCGTCAAATTGTTCTGGAAGCCGAACCTCCAGGACCGGAGTCGGGTGGCTTTGGTGCTTGAGAATTTTGTGTCCTTTAGTTTTAGAATAAGCTCTAGGACCTCAAAACTGCCCCGAAGCTTTCTGACAGGGAACAGCGATGTCCTCGGCCGGGTCACAGATGGAAACACCACAAACACGAACCTGGACAAACAGAGCGACCACATATTGTGTAAGATTGTTTGTGTTTTGTTTTTTTTTGGGGTTTTTTATTTTTTTTTCCCTCCAGCTGAGCGCTGCCCTGCCTGCGTTTGGTCAGATGGCGGTTCTGCATGTCCACGCTTTTTAATATCAGCTGTGCGTGTCAGTAAACACGAGACGCGTTGATCCCGCAGTGCTAACAGCACTAAATATGAGTGAAATCTAATAGGAAGCGGCGAGAAAGCGGCCTACATGATTATTACTGGCTTCCACCGTTGGCCTTTGAGTAAAATCTGCTGTTTATTGGCGTGGACAGACTCTCCTGCTGACCTTTTAAAGAAAAGTCTTCTCAAGTCTTCTGCAGTACCTGAATCTCATGGATGTGAATACGATATGAGCTGGTACAGAGCAGCTTTCACTGTGTAATCTACTGTAAAGATGGGCCGTTTGGTTTAGGGAGCTGTAGCCTTATAATTCTCAGTTGCTTAATTTGCAGGGTTCAGCGATTTACGTTCTTGGTTAAGAGTTAATTTTAATTTATATCTTTAAGATTAAAAATGGCTGTTTTGACTTATTACACTTCCTGCAGTTCAATCCTAGTTTTGTTTGTAAAAAGATGTATTTATATGTTGAGAATTATACTTTTGTTTTATTTTTCCCTCGATTTTCTACTCTTTTTATGCTGGCGATATATGAGATGGGTTCATCAATGCACTTAGCCATTTCTTCCCTGTTCCCCCATTTGTTGTGGTTTCATTAGAAAAGCAGGGAAAAGCATCTTCCCAGAATGCCTCTGTTTAGAGAGCTGGGAGGAAAAAACAATAGTCATTTTCACATATTGCTTAGTTTCTCCATTAAAGCAGATTGTGTCCAATCTTTGGTATTTTTGCTCGTTCCCAGATCTTATCTTTCATATCTCCTTCCTTTTATCCAGCTCAAATTGTGATTTTTCTATATTTGTTTATTTAAGATGAATAACACTTTCTTGAGACTAAATCCTAGTGTTGTGATTGGTAATACCTTTGGACCCCCTACATCACCAATTCTGTTTGATTTACCATAAAATTGCTTTTATATTGTTTTTTCTATACAAAAATAACTTTCCCCATGTAGACTTCAGTGTAATCAGAATCTATTGTAGTTATTTCATTCGATACACATTTTACTATCTATTTTGAAAAGTGTTTTGAGAAGTTACCCACTTCAAAAGGTTAATTTTAAAATACAAAGCATGTAAATGATTACTTAATTCTTAGTTTTGTAACGTAATTATCCATTTTATGTCGTTTTGGAGAAGTTACCCACCTTGAGGTTTAAATGCAAGGCATGTCAATTGAATTATAGTTTAATTCTTAAAGTTTGACAGGTTTTTTATTCATTTGTGTCTAAAGCTCACAAGTCTAGACTCACCTGCTGTTTATTTGAATACATGAATTCATACCATTTTAGAATTATTAAATATATTTATTTGCAACCATTGAGTTAAAGCCATTCAAAGCTGTGTCCAGATGTGAAAATTGTGGTCCATTACTCACCAATGAATGTAGTGCGAACAGTGTAGATGCTTTTAGATGCCCATCTTATCTTCAGCTCTACATATGTTAATGCATTCAGTTAAAAAAAATCCCATCTAACCCAAAGAAGAATAAAAAAACCCCCAAATGGTTCTCTTTGATAAGAAGCAATATCTGAACCACCTTCTTGCGTTTTGCCTGTCGAAGCAAAACCAAAACCTGGTTAATTTCTCTCTTTTTACACCGATAACGGGTAGAACGGGTCTAATTACAAAGTAGGATTGATTGCAATGCCTTTATGTAATGACTCTGTAGTTGTATTTGTGTGGTTCATGAACACAAATTGTTGAAAAATGTCTATTATGTTAGGATAAACAGGTTTAGTCACTTGTCCAACATGTAGTTTAATGTAATGAAGTTTATATTGAAGTGTTTACTTTTCTCAGTTTACCTCGAAATTCAGTGTCCGAGGTCAAAAAGGCAGCATACGTCAACCCAACTTGCGCTGAAGGTGCTAAAGACTAGCAAATTCAAATATAAAACAAATATTAAAATAATACTAATTGTTTAAAGTTTATTTATAAAGCCCATTATTGTAGGTAAAGGTTGTTCAATGTGCTTTACAGGAGTAGAATAAAAACATTAAGCCTAAAAATAGTAGAATTAAATACATAGAAAATCAATAAAAAAACAAATTAAAAGTGTGATTTTGATATTAGACGGTTTCCTATAAATCAAACTTATTCCAGTTCAGGGAATTGTACATAGTCCAGCAAACACACCAGCAATTTAAAAAAATAAATAAGCTTTGCTTTAGGCTAACAGGTGCGTCCGCAGTGGGCGTTAAGGTGTTTTTCAACAGTGTAAATGAATTACGACCTATTAAAGCTATTTTAATAAACGGTGCGGCAACATTTTTTTCAATTGTTTGTAGGACTTCTGTTTCCAAGACCAGTTTGAACCATAGGATTTCCCCAGGGCTTAGTTTTCAAAAGCAAAAATGATTAATACATTTATACTGGACCGTTTATTTGTATCATAGAATTAAACCAGCTGCTATAGTTACTCTACCTTTAAGACTGATCATTGTAAATGGCCTCTGATTGGCTGCCCTTAATTCAAAAGGCAGTGACGCACTCCTTATAGCTTCATTGTGAATGGGGCGGGGCTAAACTCCTATAGGCTGAATAGGTGGAAATAGGCAGAATTTTTGTTGGATTTCCAAAAGCCAAAATTGGATCAGTAACACTATATACAAACTGCATAAAACTCGTACAGACTGTTTTTCCACGACAACAGGCACCTTTTAATGTGAACGTCAGGCGAAGTCCATCTCGGCGCCCGAACAGTTCAAGTGGGTAACAATAAACACAATTTTTTTGTAATCATCAGAAACCACAGCACACTTTTCTAAACCAGTTTTTCAACTTTTTGAATGATGAGTAATATTAGATCTGCAATAGACTTGCATGTGGTTTTTATTAAACCTCAGCACCAATCAAGAACTGCTTCAGTATTTTCAGTGTGAATTCAGACAGGCCACACTGTGGCACAGATATAATGATCAGAGTCAGTCAGACACCACTGTTTCTTCACAAACAATTATTATATGATCATTATACCAACTATCATGCAATATAGAACTAGCTTCATCACAAACACTGTACCTGCAGGAAACACTACACACAGATCTGAAATCAGCATGAAAAACAC
>JBBPDB010050789.1:0-10967 GCA_037974465.1 Brachypetersius altus | reverse complement strand
TGTGTGTGTGTGTGTGTATGTGTGTGTGTGTGTGTGTGTGTGTGTGTGTGTGTGTGTGTGTGTGTGTGTGTATGTGTATGTGCAGAGGAAGTTAAAGAAACTTTAGTAGAAAGATACCTAGACAGAGAGAGCACTACTGCTCCACTACACACACACGTGCATCCCACTGCGTGAGTGAAAGAGCTGCTGAGTGTCTGGGTGTTCTGCAGCGGGTCAGTGTGTGTTCCTCTTTGTGTTTCGGTGTGTGATGTGTGACTGACAGGTATGTTACATTTTATGTGTTCTATTATTGATCGAATTACTTTATTATTGAATGAGGAGGTACAGCCTCATTGTTTAATGATGCGTTTAATGATGTCTTCGTGAACATAAATAGCAGTAACTGTTGGTTAAAGACCCTGTCAAAACAAAATAAAGACCTCTAAGTGTTTGTGTGTGTGTGTGTGCGTTCCCCCCCCCTTTGCCAGGTGTGTGTTGATGTAAATCGGAGATGACAGGAGCTCAGAGCTCTGCTGTGTGTGCAAGTGTGTGTGTGTGTGTGTATATGTGTTTAGGACTGGGGTATATACTTGTTTGTTTGTTTGTCTATTTGGAGCAGCAGCTGTTCTTCATCTTGTTAATAAAACTTCATCTTGTTATTAAAACTGTTCTTCATTTTGATATTAAAATGGGATTACTCTATATATACAGTAATCCCTCGCTTTTCGCGGGGTTACGTTCCAGGAGCACCCGCGTATATTGAAAAAACGTGTCGTGTCAACCCCAAATATGCTTAATTTCATTTTAAACTCAGTTTACTGCATTACCCACAAGGTAGGTGCTCTTGGAACATAAGATACAGTAGGTGCTCTTGGAACGCTTACTCTATAGTACACACACACACACACACACACACACACACACACACACAAATGCACAAAAACTTATCATATGCAACCCACCACACACACATATATATATATATATGTGTGTGCATTTGTGTGTGTGTGTGTGTGTGTGTGTGTGTGTGTGTATATATGTGTGTGCATTTGTGTGTGTGTGTTACTGTAGAGTAAGCACCAGCTCAGTCGTGATTGATGTTCAGTCAGCCCATATATAAGATGGATCTATTTTCTGCCCTATGAAAAAACACACTGCCCCTCTAACCCCAACATTCACATACATACACACACACACACAGCCAGACAAACTAAGTGCTTCTTTAGTTTGGTTGCTGAAGATAAAAGTTTAATTCAGGACCAGAACTGTAACTGCTGCACCATTCAAGGTGGACTGAGAAATTGATTATTAGGAACAAGACAGGTTTGCGCTCCGAAGTGTGTGGAAGTGTTCAGTGATCAGCAACAGACTCGCGTACGGGGTTTCTGACAGTGTAAGACTGACTGTTATCTATAAACAAGGACTGAAGTCTCTCTCTCTCTCTCTCTCTCTTTCTCTCTCTCTCAGATACCTGACAGATGGGGGGTTGAGTCTGTACACTCGGCGGTTGAACCGTGTCCCAGACGGGATGGCTGTGGTGAGAGAAACACTGCAGAGAAACACATCCACCGGACCTGGAGACGCAGACAGGTACACACACACACACCAAACACACAAATGCAGTTTCTCTCACACACGCTCTCTCTCTCTCTCTCATTCTCTTTCTCCTTAGGTTTTTCAAACCTGTCTGGACTTGACTCTCACTCCCCCCGTTCAACCTCACTGTCTCTCTCTCTATCTCTCTCTCTCTCTCTCTCTCTCTCTCTCAGTGTGTGTGCGTCTTCAGGATGCTGTGGTTAACCTCTCAACTGTAAACACTCATGGGATATCACTCTCTCATTTCTTATCTCTCTCTCTCTCTCTCTCTCTCTCTTTCCCTCTCTCCTTTTTAATTAGCTGCTTGGATTCTGTCCTTCTGATTCCCACAGACTCCTCCTTTACCCCCTCCACACACACACAACCCATCCTTTACCCCCACACATATCAGTTATTATAAACTATTAATAATTGTTATCGACTTCTTTCAAATGCATTTACAGCTATTCATAAACTATTAATCCGACCTTTCCCATTATGCTTCAGTCTGAATACAATACATTTTACAATCTTATTACAACCCTATTGTAGTCTTATTGCAATCCTACAACAGTCATACTGTGGTTCTACAAGGATCATATTAGGATTTTATGTTATGTCTTAGAAACAAACAGTCGAATCATTACTGTGGCATAATCAATTAATTCGAACCTCTCCCTCTTTTGTTCATTTCTTCCTCCCAGGAGACACATGCACACACACACATTCAGCCACACACATTCAGCTGATTTGCTTCAGGATAAAACATTTTTGATGTGATTGCATTTTACACACACTATTCCCTACTGAGAGAGAGTGAGAGAGAGAGAAGATGAAGAAGAAAGAAAAGAGACAGAGAAAGAGTGAGTGAGATAGAGAGCAAGAGTGAACAGCAGAGCTGTGCGTTTCTGTGAGATCGTTGGGGGCTGAGTGATGTTCTGGTATCCATGGTGTCGGCTATATACTCCACCCTCATCTGTCTGCAGCATACCTGCATCGCTGCAGGATGCTGACTGTGTATGTGTGTGTGTGTGTGTGTGTGTGTTCTGCACCTGCTGAATTTCACACTGACAGGCTGAGCTCCTGCTCATGCTGACGGACTCTCGTTTAGGAAGTTTTGGGGAAGAATTTGGGATTTAAGACAGGATACTGTAGTGGTGAGAAACAATAATCTACATTTACACTTTTTTATACATTCTCAATGTATGTGGTGTTTTTGTGTAATGTAACACTGTAAATAGATAGTGTATATTGTAAATGGGTGTAGTGTAATATAACTACTTAGTGTAGTGTAAACCATGAAATCATGGGAATGTGTGTGTGGGGAAACTATGGAAACAAGTCTATATAGTGAGTTCTGGAATATGCATCCAGGTTTTCCTAAGGCAGACAGGTGAGGGTCTGCACTGTTTTATGGCTTATGCTGATGGCTGCTTAACAATTCATAGCACGTGTGTGTGTGTGTGTATGTGTGTGTGTGTGTGTGTGTGTGTGTGTATGTGTGTGTGTGTGTGTGTGTGTGTGTGCATGCACATGTGCATGTATGTGGGCCTTTCTGAACAGGGCTGTTGTACGAAAAATGAAAAGTTGTGAGCGCTGAGGTGGTCAGTACATGTTTAATGAAACTCTCTCTGTCTGTGCACTGTCAGACCTGCTCTTAAGTCAGAAACCTTTTATCTTGTTAGTAGAACCGGACCTCCAACATAACCTTCCGGACACAAGACCTCCAGATGGGATTTTTATCTGGGTGAACTATGGTCACCCCAAAAAAACAGAATTTATTTAGTAATTAGGACCACCTGCTCTGCATATCTGAAATAATTTCATGCATCTTTGTGATACAGTGTCCTTTTGAGGACATTGTTTTCAGAAAACTGAGAAACACACACACACACACACACACACACACACACACAAATGCCTTTAATTTGGCTTTACCGTTCTGTAATCTGATTGGCTGATACATGTAGAGCATTTTTCGATACACTTATCAACTGAGCCCTGTATTAATGTAGTAACTTATGAACACATTTATGCTCATAATGAAAAAAAGTTATGAATATATTTAGTTGCCAAACTATCACTTGAGGGGCAGTAAGTGAGGACAGATGTGTGGCTCTTTGCTCCTTAAAAGGTAAACAGTAACTTAAAGCTCCCTCACAGAGTGTGTGTGTGTAACATGCAGACTTTGCAAGTCTGACTCTGAACACACACGCCTGAGGAAATAGAATCAAGATGATTATCTGGTCGGAGCATGCGAAGAAGGCAGGATAAGCATTACACACACACACACACATACATTCAGACACTTGACCACACACATACTAACACACATGCACAGTGACTCTTTGCCAAGATTAAAAAAAATATTGTTGCTAAGTAGAGGAGGACAGATGGGTGGGGTTGGCCACTTCGTTGGAAACACCAACCTTGTGCTTCCACTCACTGGCCACTTGATCAGAAACACCCCATGCTTCCACTCACTGGCCACCTTGTGTTTGAAGTTACTGGGGTGGAGGCCCCATCTAGCTATATCTGTCCTGGTTTTGATTGGATATTTCCATTCTGATCATTCTATATGTGCACTGTGGTATGGCTTTGTTTCTTCAGTTTTATTGCCTCTGTGTGTGTGTGTGTGTGTGTGTGTGTGTGTGTGTGTGTGTGTGTGTGTGTGTGTGTGAGAAAGAGAGAGAAAAAAAGTATAGCGGTACAGAAGCTGCTGTGGCCGGGCCAGTGTGTGGATCCCTGACCGCAGAGACTTTTTTAGAAAAATGTTCAGGAATGCCCCGGCTTGTTTGGAAATGCTGCGACATTGTGGAAGAAACTCCCCCTTCTCTCTAGCTCTTTTTATTCTCTCTTTCCCTCTCTTTTCACTCTGTGCCAAATGTCAAAGGTCAGGTTTGCTGCATTAATGTCAAACAGACAGGCCTGAGTAATCAAACACAGATCCAAAGGTCCGTGTGTATGTGTGTGTGTGGTTGTGTGTTTCTGTGGTGTCCAGGCTGCCCAGCGGAGCAGTTTTTTTGTTGTTTGTGTTTTGTCACTGATGTGAGTGTTGTTTCACAGCAGGCAGAACCAGATGAAAAGATAAAGGGCTTCACCTTTTTGAACTGTGATGTCATACCGTTTCAACACAAGGCATGATGGGAAGGTTCACCAAAAGTCCAGAGCTTTCTGGAATGTTTTTAATCCAAATAATTAAAAAGATGTGTTTTATTGTCCCTTTGCAATAACAGACCATATTAAGGCATGACCGGTCCAGGTCACGCCCATTTTCTCCCCTTTTGTGCCAAAAACATTCAAGTCTAACAAAAAAATCTCTCTATCATAATTTAGAAGCAGCTCTTCAATTCAAGGAAGGCACTCTGATGACCATAATGCTGATGAGTCCATGCATGGAATCTAAACATACACTTAATTGCATTGTGTAATTGCATTCCTAATATCATGTGTGAACTGGGTCCAGAATGGCTTGTAGTTCGGTCCTGATATGGATTGCGTCCGGACTTTGAGAATTGTTTTTTTTTTTTAAGTGAATTATTACTATTTTTGATCCATAAAACTACACAAATGTAACAAATGTAAAATATGGGTCCTATGGGTCCTGTGTGTGTGTGTGTGTGTGTGTGTGTTTGTGTGTGTGTGTTTATTTAGGCAGCTTTACAGAAACCTCAGCAGTAAATTATATCACATTATATTGAATAAATGATACCGACCTTCCTCAGGCTGTTCTGAGACCTGTGCTGGTGGTCGGGCTGTGTGTGTCCATGGTCATGGGCGTGTCCTGCAGAACTGAGGTTTCTCTCCTAACTACAGTGGAGCCGTGTGGGGGAGAGGCTGCGGGACTCTCCAGAGACACACACACACTCTGAACAGAGTGTTTTCTCACAGTGTGCTGGAGCTCAGGGCTTGCTGTCAGCTACAGGCGGCTTTAGATGACTTGCCGTGCTTGACCTTTGCCTTTTGACCTCTTTTAAAAAAAACAAGAGCAACAAAAAAGGAAAAAACAGCAGTTGACCAGGAATGTCAAACAGTTCCCTTAAACACACTCTCTGCCTTTAATGCTCACGCACACAAGGTTCACACACACACAACAGTTTTTGTGAGATTTATCACTGCAATAATAACATTTTCCAAATTGTTTGACTCCACCAATTCTCTAAAAACTGAGCTGAAGGTTTGCTCTGTTCCCCAGATGTTAATTTTCTGAATTTCTCCTTATTCTCATCGATACAGTCAGTGATGCTGAGAAAGAGCGAGAGAGACAGAGAACAAAAGAGAGGGAGATAAAGAGAGAATGAGACATGAGGAAGAGAGAGAGGGAAGGCTCGAGCAAGAGAGGATGAGAAAGTAGGAAAAGAGAGAGAGAGCGGGAGAAAATAAAGACAGAGAGAGGGAAAGAAAAAGGGAGAAATGTAGATGTTGGTTTACTCTGATTGGCTGAGACAGTAATAACAGGTTCCCGGGCCAGAGAGGAACCTTCAGCCTGAACACTAATCTTTAATTAACATCACACACTCCAAGGGGCTCTTTGTGTTTGTGTGTGTGTGTGTGTGTGTGTGTGTGTATTCTTCACTGTTTCTGATTCTCACACTCACTTTCCATCTTTTCCACCATTGTCTTGCCTGCAGTGTGTGCGTGTGCGTGTGTGCGTGTGTGTGTGTGTGCGCGTGTGTGTGTGTGTGTTTGGGGGGGGTGCTTTAGTGTAGTAGAGCACTCCAGCATTTCGCAGGTTAACTCTGCTGTGCCTTAGAGATCAGATTACTAGAGAGAAGGAGAGAGAGGTAAAACTATTGGGCGGAGCAATAGAGCGAGAGAAGGAGGGAAAAAACATGGAATATCAAACAGAAGAATAGTGAGAAGATGAAGTACTGAGAGAGAGAGAGGGGGAGAGAACAAGAGAGAGAGAGAGAGACTGTCTCTGTGCCAATTCTAGTTTAACTCATGAGGAATCTACGTTCAATCAAATCTCTGCCAACCAGGCTGATTCCTGGTATCCCTGGCAACCAAAGAACCACAGACAGGTAGATTGGTGTATGTGTGTATGTGTGTGTGTGTTTTACATATGGGTTGTTTGTTTACTTGTACTAGTGATTATGTGGACAGTGTGAATGTTATGTGATGGCTGGTGTAGTTTCTAAATTGCTAAGTACTGTATAGGGCTGATGTACAGCGGGTGTGTGATGGATGTATAACAGGTGTGTGGTGGTTGTACGGCGGGTGTAAAAGTAGCAGGACCCCTTGCAATTGTGGGATGTTTAGGATATCTTATCATCCAGTTAGAAATATCCTAGGATAACATAGGAACTGCTTAGCATTCTAGCAACCATCATTCATTTGCATACATTTCTGTAGAAACCACCAAGTAATTATTTTATCATTTTTATCAACACTCCTTTATCATCCCCTCTTTCTCTATCCTTTTCAGGCTTTTCAGTGTGTGTGTGTGTGTGTGTGTGTGTGTGTGTGTGTGTGTGTGTGTGTGTGTGTGTGTGTGTGTGTGTGTGTGTGTGTTAGTGTGTTTTTAGTTAGCTCAGTTTGTGTGTAAGCGATGACAGGGCGGAGTCAGACAGTGGTAAATCTAGCGGTTCCTGCGGTAACAACTCACCACTTTCCTCTGATCTCAGAGTGGAGGAGGACAGCAGGATATGATGTAAAGCATCTGAAGTGATTTTAATAACAAGTGCAGAGAGGGAGCAAGAGAGAGGGCTGTCTTCTACTTCTCCCTGGTTTCATTTCTTTTTCTTCACTTTTTCTTTCCCAGATGTTGTTGTGTGGCAAATAATTAATCTCTCTCTCTCTATTTCTCCGTCTCTCTCTTTCTCACTCGCTCTCTCAGTTGGGATGACAGTAGCTCGGTCAGCAGTGGAATCAGTGATACGATCGACACAGATGACATCAACACCAGCTCCTCCATTAGCTCCTACGCCAACACACCTGCAGCTCCACGCAAGAACCTCCACAGACAGGTAAGGAACACACAACAAGCCTGAAGGAACACTTTCATTACAGATCACACCCCCACACACAAAACATAATATATAAAATCTGTGGAAGAGGAGCCCACATCAGGCTGAGCTTTCTGAGAAAGAAATTTGTCCTTACAGTCCGAGTGATATTCATGATCGTTGAAAGCTGATGAGGCCGAAGTGAAGTATACCTTTAAAAAGCTTGAACATCCAACTCTTCAGTACGTAGTGTCTGACTACTTTCCATTACAGTGTAGCGTCACACCGGTGTGATCTGGAACGCTCAACATTCTAACACTTCTGAACAGCACTGCAGGTTAATGGAGTTTCAGGATTACAGTCGATACAGTCTTTACACTCAGAGTTTTATATTTATACTGACAGTCCATCAATAACTAAATCACCCTAAACTCTGGCTGTATCCTAACTGCTTATGTATCAAGAGATGTGAGACGATTGTCTGTATCTCCACTGGCCTGAAACTACTGATCTGACACTGCAGCTCTGCAGTCAGGTGGCACAGCCGGAGTAAATACAAGAACAGTTAATGATACAAAGTAACGGATTGTTGAATTTTAGTGTGGAAAAGCAAAATAACTCACACAGAAATGGGTAGAACTGTTAAAACACCCTGCTGAAGTGGTAACATCTAAATCTATGAGTAGACTTCGTTACAGGCTAAAAACAACAGCCAGTCTAGACCAGCTGGGCTGTTAATGTTCACACTGGTTGTTAATGTTGGCCATGAGATTCTCTCTGGTTAAGGCAGATGATCGTCATCCTCTTATGGAAGAATTAAGAAAAAAATTATTCATTAGGTCTGAACTTCTTGTACATCTGAAACAAAAACAGGTCAGAAACCAGGAGACGTGTATGTTCCTTGAGATGTGTTCTTTTCCAGGACACTAAATGTATGGTTTTACATTTTTAGAACTGTCAATCAAATAAAAAACAATCAAAAATTAAGACGGACTGATTGACCTTGATTCTTTGTAATTAAAGCATGTTTTTGCTGATGTGACAATTTAACATGAAATGAAATGATGAAATGTTAGTGTTTGAATCCCTTGAATTCGAAGACCTGCCCCACTAAAGAGTCTCCACATGACCCTGTGTATAACAGCATTTCTAATATATTTTTAATACTCCATCATCTTTTGTCTTTGCTTATATCTAAGCAAACCTTTCTGAGGGCCCACTCAAGGTCAGCTTTTCTAAGAGTGCGCCGTAGGTTTAGACAAAGATTCATTGCATAATTTTTTAAGAATTACGTTTTTTAATAATAAAAATACTTGCAAAACTTACCATGTTCTCCATGCATAATTTCATCTAATAAAGATGATACACCTCACTAAGAAAGACTGCATTAAAAAACAAATGTCAGACACAGGACATGTCTTAGTTGTACAAATATATATATTTTTATGTAGATTTTTTCTACTGGACTATTGCTTTAATGTGAGAGCCTATGCCCTCATGCTGCCCCACCCCCATTTCCAAGGGCTGAATGGGTAAATCCATAGAAACATGGCTAATATTTGAACAGGCCTGAGGTCATTAAGATTCCACTGACACCCCCCAACCCAAACACTGTGGCCGCTCTGTTTTAGACAAATTCCGCAGTAATATGAAGTTAACCTGGACCCGCCCCCTGGCACACACACACACACACACACACACACACACACACACTCCGCCCCACTACCTGATTGGTCGGAAACAGAGGGGACACAAGTGTTGTGTATGTCCAATTTCTGGTGACCTTTACTCATGCCATGGAAAATAATTGTCACCATGGGTACAGTTTCCTTGGTAACAAAGACCCCTACAAGTTCTCCTGAAGACGGAAATGACATTAATGCCTTTATAACATTACAAGAGTACCTCAGTGGTGCCACTAGCAGTTTTGGAATTCGAACCCAGGACGAACGACCTAACAGCCTAACCACTAGGCCACCATTTGTTTAAGTGTGTTTTCTTGTCTGGTTTTTAAGACACAGCCACAGACAGATGCTGAGAAACACTCTGCAGTGGAGCATAACTCTGCCTGGTCAGGTGACGAGGTCAAAAGGTCAGACGGCGGCTCAGACAGTGGGGTGAAGATGGAATCCGGCTCAAAATGGCGACGTAACCCTTCAGATGTATCAGATGAGTCAGATAAGGGCAGCTCAGGGAGAAAGGGCATGTCCATCTCTCAGACTGGTTCCTGGAGGAGGGGCATGAGCGCACAGGTGGGCGTGACCACGCCCAGGACAAAGAATACGTCTGGAACTACGGGAGCGGGCCCACTGAAAACACATGGGACAGGTGAGCTACATCTTTTTACTTCCTTGGGGTGTGGGAATGACCTGTTTTGACTCTGCTCTACTCTTTCAGCTAAAACAGATGACGTTAAAGTCTCAGAGAAAGGCCGCATGTCCCCACGGCCCAATGGAGTCCACCATTCCTCCTCTGACACCGGCCGGAGCAGCTCTGACTCCGTCCCATCCACCAGACCTGACTCAGCCCCTTCTACCCGCTCTGACTCCACACCCTCAGCCTCCACCCGCGTTACCACCCCAGGCAGCACCTTCGGCTTCAAGAAACCTGGTTCCTCTTGTTCGGCTCCTGTCACCACAGTAACCACCTCTGGCATCACTATGGTAACAGCCAGTGGCGCGACCATTACCAGCGGCTCTGCAACCCTTGGAAAGATCCCCAAGTCCACTGCACTGGTATTGGGAGCAGGTAGAGAGCGGTCTGGCCTTAAGGGTGCTCTGGAGGGCACACCGGTAACTCAGGAGGATGGATACTTGGCAGTTAGATCGACACTGCAATACCGCAGCCTCCCCCGACCAGCGCGCTCCGGGTCTGCTGCTCGCCAAGGCAACCGCTCATCCACCAGCAGCATCGAATCAGGACTGAGCACCCGAGCTCCTGGACTCGCCGCCCTCACAGCCAGTAGGACACGAGAATCTTCCCTGAAGACTAATGGGAGCCTGGTGACGGCCAATCAGACGGACAAGGAGAAGGGTGGAGCCTCAGAGACGGACAGCCTCAGAGCCAGTCCCATCAGCTCAAGTGGAGGGGCAGCAACGATTCCACAGACGGCGAGGCAGGGCAAATACATGGAGGTGTCCTCGCCCACATTGCGCAGGTAAACTGACAACCAAATCACACACACAACCCGAAACACACACTGCAGTCCAGACCTGAAACACACACTGCAGTCCAGACCTAAAACACACACTGCAGTCCAGACCTGAAACACACACTGCAGTCCAGACTTGAAACACACACTGCAGTCCAGACTTGAAACACACACTGCAGTCCAGAGCTGAAACACACACTGCAGTCCAGAGCTGAAACACACACTGCAGTCCAGACTTGAAACACACACTGCAGTCCAGACTTGAAACACACACTGCAGTCCAGACTTGAAACACACACTGCAGTCCAGAGCTG
>JBBPDB010050778.1:0-10968 GCA_037974465.1 Brachypetersius altus | reverse complement strand
GCTTGAATGATTCATACGTAGGTCACTGTGTGTCTTAACCAACAGAAACATTCCTCTGAAACTGGTCAGGTTCAGGATCTGGACTGGAAATGAGAGTCTTTGAAAATCCTTCAGGAAGCCTGGAGAACATTTCCTCAAGGCCATGTTAAAAATACAAAAAAGTCTGGATCTTTGGAAGCAAAATATGAAGAAATGAGGAGTGGCTTAAGACTCTAAATGAAATGCAAAATGGGCCAAATAACTATAACTATAGACATTTAAGAGTGAGAGTTAACTCTTGAAGTTAGTAAAGTAAGTAAGTAAAGAAATCTTCATTTCTTTTTCTGTGTTTCTGTCAATCTTCTCACAGTGACTGCAGCCACACGTAGCGTCTCTGTCTCTGGCTTGTTCAGAAAAGCGTAGGAACAGATTTCAGTAATTGTTGTTTCACGGCCACAAATTCCCATTTTGTGGCCTCGCTTGAGCCACTGACCCCGCGGCTGCTCCGCAGCGCTATCAGCCAAACCCCCCGGCCGACTTTGATCAGATAGCGAGGTGGGATTTCTGGAGCTTTTTTTTCCACAAATCCGGCCCAGTCCTAAAGCCTCCCTGCGGAAAACAGGTGATAAAGACTGAAATTACAAGGCTGGACACGCACGCACGCACGCACGCACACACATACACACGCACCTTCCACTGGACCTGATAGCTGTAGGTGTTAGCCGAGCACTAATGTTCCTGAGTGTTCAGTGTGTGGTATCAGTGAGGGGAATTGGGAAGGAACTCCATTCAGCAGGAGGCAGCGATAAGAGGCAGCAGAAGCGGATGGTGAAGTCTGGAGAGAAAGAGAGAATGTTTTATGAGTTTCATGGAGTATTAGTGCTTTGTTCCTTTCTCTCCATCCTCTCTTTCTCTCTCTCACACACCTATTCTCAAAAACACATGTGAGCCCCCATGCCGGCGGAAAGCAAACAGCTCACACAGGAAGCCACTTATGTCCACGGGAAATGGGTTTTCTCCCGGAGTGAAAGGGCCCCCTGGTGAACGAGAAATGCTCCTTTTGTTGTGCTGTGGGACCTCCTCTGTGACTCAGTATCTTCTCATGAAACCCCTGCGAGTGAGTGAATCTACAGACAGGAGGAACAGAAAGTGCAGATGGGTGGAGGTGGGCTTTAAGGGGCTTAGATGAAGTCAGAAAGTCAGAATGAGCTTCACTCCTTTCTCTTTATGTCTCTTTCTGTCTCTCTCTCTCTCTCTCTCTCTCACACTCTATTTTTGACTCTCTTTCTGTCTCTCTCTCTCACACTCTCTCTCTTTCTCTCTCGCTCTCTCTCTTTCTCTTTCTCTCTCTCTCTCTGTCCCTCTCTAAGTCTCTCTCTTTCTCTCTCTCTCTCTTTTCTTTTCTCCTTGTCCATATCTTACGATGTCTCTCGGTTAATTTTTAAATTTCTTATTCTTAATTATTACTTATTATTATTCTCTCTTGCTCTCACACTCTTTTCTCTTTCTATCTGTATCTCATTTCTGCAATTTTTTCACATTCTCTTTCTCTCTTTCATTCTTTCTTTTTTCCCTTCTCTCTCTCTCTCTCTCTCTCTCTCGCTCTTTCTCTCCCAGCATCCTCCCTCTTTCATCCATTCTCCATCACTATATACTTTCTTCCTTTTTGTTTGGTTCTTAGTCTGCAGAAAGACTTCCTCCCTCTCTTGTTCTTCCGCCTCACCTTTCTTTCTTTCTTACCCTCTCTTTCTCTCCTTTTATCTCTCGCTCTATATCTCTCTTTATTTCTCTCTGACAGCATGAGTGCTTTAGGCCCCAGTTTGAATGATTGAGTGCCAGCTCTCACACACACAAACACACAAACACTCTTCACCCCATGTCAAGGCCTCAGTGACTTTAAAAACACACTGGCTGATCTCTGGAGATGGTGAAGACATTCTTTGCTTTTTCCATTTATTACCATTTTAGTCAATAGATTTTTCCCCTTCGCTCCTGACTGGGTTCAATCAAAAGGACTCGGGTTTTTGACGCAGCCTTCTATAAGTGCTGTTCTGCCTGAATGCAGTCAGATGTGTTAATGAAAGGTAACCAAACCGATACTTTGATTTCAATACGGATTCCTGAAAGATTTTTTCTTTAAAATGACAAAACCTGTTCTTTTAAACACAAAAGTCTATATTTTCATAAAACATAAAACAGATGGAGAAAACATGTGGTATGAGAGGCCCAATCATATGTGGGTGGAAGGAGTGTCTGCCGCACTTAATGTCCCTTAATGTAGCCTTATAAAGTTGGAACTCCAAAAAAATCAGCAGCAGCCTGCAACCTGAGACCCAATGGCTGTCGCCACATTCAGCCCATCAGAATTCAGGCCCTTGTTCATATAGAGTCAGTCAAGAGTCATAAAACCCCGCACTGAATCAAAATCTGCCGACGAGTAGCGGCGCTTTCGCAAACTCCAATTACGGGAATGCTAAATTACTGCGAGCCTATTAACGGTGGCAATTCTTCACAGTCACAATTTACAGATGACAGCTTAACTTGATGAACAGCCCCTTGGTGTCCATTTACATCAGAAATGACAAACATCACACTTGAACAGCATATCAAAAAGTACTTTTTTCATTATTATGCACTACTCTTGCTTGATTTCCCACCCTAAAAAAATGATTAAATTTATTTGATTCAGATCTTAATGAATGAAATCTATTAAACTGTCCAATAGTTTGTAGACACAAGCATTTCTCTTGACATCAGGGGTATAGTTAGGGCTAATTTGTTCCCCTTTGCTGCAGTTACAGCCTCTACTCTTATAGGAAGGCTCTAACATTGCTGTCAGGATCTGATAACAGCCAGAAGAGCGTTTATGCTGGATCAGTAGCTCACAAATGCCACACCAAATCATCCAAATGTATTGGATGCCCATCCTGATACTTGCAATTAATATCCATCTATCTGATCCTTGGCATTGACCATGGTGACCTTATTTACAGCATTTACAGCATTTGCAGGCAGTTTTATCCTCTTACAATTGTTTTGAATATCCCAGATTTGGGTGAATGTATTGTTTGGAATCTTGCTCAAGGACTCTTACTGGTGTATTGGGATGAGCTGTCCAGGGCAGGGATCGATCCAACTCTTCTGTTTGGAAATTCAGTGATGTTATCCACCACACTAGCCATCTGCCCTAACGTTTCAGAGCCCCCCATTTTTCTGGTCAATCCTTTTCCTTGGAGGTTATACAGGCACAACTGAAAGCCAACCTCTAAAGCATGGTGGCCCTTTAGAGCAGCTGGGTTCACTCATTAGAAAAGGAATTATATGCACATCTGAATTAAATACAGTGGAAGTATATACTGTTTTTCCTTCTCTCGAGCATTCCTGTGCTGTGGGTAAGTGTGCGTGTGGCAGGTTGGCAGGTGGTACTGAAAGTTCCTCTTGGAGAGCGACTGCGGGTGCCGGGAGCTGGTGGTTATCAGGCTGAGGGTAGATGGGCTTTGGTAATCCTGCTTAGTTGATTATACGGCACACTAGAGGCAGCAGCCTCTCATTAGAGTGGCTCTGGGCGGCTCGGCCACGGTCGGCAGCGTCCTTCAGGCTCCGCCACACACCTCTAACCCTACATTACTGCCTGTCTGCTCCCTCTCCCACTGAGCAGAGCGAGGAGAGGGGCTGCTGGAATGAAGAGGAGGAAGAGAAAGGGAAGAGAGCCACACAAACAGCGATAGAAAAGAAATGAACGGCGGATGAGCTTAGCAGGCAAGCAGATAAGCTGGCCTCACTCTGAAATCTTGAATGATTTCATATATATCCAAAGCAACCCTCAGTTTTTTAATCTCTGTTAATATCATGTGTACCGTTTTATAGCTGATTTCCATATTTGATTTATAAAGAATGTGCTCTATCAACGCAGAAAAGATATTGTATTTCAGGCCTCACAAATAACGAATTCAAATCAAACACATGCGAATATGCTTTACTTTGTACTGTTTGTCTAATGAAACAGGTGTAACAATAATGAGTGTTTTCATAGAGATTACACCAGGTGACCTGAGCTCTGAACAAACTACTGCTGCTTATCCAACAATAAGGACAGCACGGAGCTAATTTTATGTAGTGATCTCAGGAATTGATCTCAGGAAAGAGTCAGATCTCCGATTTGGGGTATTTAGAAATAGAAGGTGCAGTTCAAAGCAGCTTTAATGTGAAAGAGTACAGTATTAGGACACACTGTATTCTAACAACAACGTTGTTAAGTGTCCAAAAATGCAAACGAATGCAAAGATTGCAATAAAAAATTGTGCAACATGCTAAAAATGTCATATATAAATTATTTATTGCAGAGCAGTTATGAGTGTGTGTGTGCAATGTGATGGGAAGGAAGTAAGCAGATTAGCTGTGTGTGTGTGTGTGTTTGTGTGTGTGTGTGTGTGTGTGTGTGTGTGTGTTTGTGTGTGTGTCTGTCTGATTGTGGCTTGTAACTCTGGGATGGTCTCCCACTTTGCCTATGGTCTCCTGCCAGAAACCCTTAAATTGAAGCAAAATGAACAGAAAAAGTGAGATATTGGACAGATGGAAGATGGAGGGAAAGATGGATGGAAGGATGTGTGTGATGTTCAGTAAGTTATCTAGTTCTTTTTCAGGAGGGGAAAACCATTCTGGTGAATCTGGAAACCTTAGGTGTGGAATCGTCTGTGGAATCAGTTACATCTATTTCTATCACATTGAAATGGAGTTTCTGGAATCAAAGAGCATAAGGGGACACGTTTAGCAAGCGCCGATTCCACATGCTGATTCATTTCACTAGGACCAACGTGAAACCACTCGTTACAGTGGGCAAAATTTAATCACTTCGAAAAGACAAATGCTGCTCAGATACTCATGTTGCCCAGACAGTGTCAAGTGGAGGCAGGACATAAGTACAGAGCTCCTTTATTGCAGGACTCAGTGTCACTTAACTTTATTAGAGCAAGGTCTTTGGAACAAAAACTGAACCATACAAACACATTCAAAGAGGGCATCTCAGAAATAGAACTAGAAATATCTTTTTTTTTTAATTATTATTTATTAAAATTGAATCTGACCAGAACTGAACAAAATGCTGGGATCAAGACTTGAAAAGAAAATACAAGAGGAAATAGTGTTAGTGCAGAGAGAAAAACAAGCAAATCTGAAAAGTTCCACAAAAGGAAGACGATGACTTGAATATAATCACGTCTGTTTGTCAGAGCTCTTTAAGTACTGTCATTACAAAGAGAGCACAATTAGTCATCGTTTCACTTGATGTAGTGCAGGGCAGCTTATGAAATAAGGAATAAAGAGAATTACATTTGTAGGTTTCAGAAGTATTTTTTTTTTAATGACTGGCTCTGATTTGCTGTTTTGTTCATTACAACATATTAAATATTATATACTGTGTGTGTGTGTGTGTGAGTATATGTAGTAGTAATGAAAACTGAAAGAGAATTGAAGGTGTTATTATTTCAACCAAATAAAGAGAGGCGGATAAGTAACAAATTTCTCTTCAGTCTGCCTTGAAAAGAAGTGGGGAAAATAATTCTAAAGGAACTGGTGAAGGTGAGGCAGGTGAAGATTCAGCGTCTATGAGGATTTTAGGGGCACAGCGAGGGCCGAAGGGAAGGCAGCAGATATCCACAGCGGTGCAGCAGCCGCCCTGTGTCTGCCCCTGTATGGGAGGTGTAATCTGCGGGAAATACAGAGAGAGTTGAAAAAGGGTGAGCAGTGTCATGGAGACCAAAGCCTGGCCTCGTGAGTGAGTGAGCAGTGCTGGGTTTAAGCTTCTCAGTAATGGGCCTCAGCTGTCCCTCGTCAAGCACCTGGGTTACATGATGGTCCTGCCCCTCGCTGGCATGAGCTTGGTGGGTCCATCATCCAAGTGCTGAAATATGGGATGAGCTGGGGATTCAGCACCTTGGAGAGTGGCAGCATCGTATGCACATATATAAATATATATATATATATATATACATATACTACACAGAACTCTTAGGCATCTCTGTAAATTGTGTGAAGCCATTATTAGCATGTGGTATTTAAATATGTGGTATTTAAACAAACAAGAAAGCAAGATTTGTTTTGTTTGTAAAAGTAGTTGATGTGAGCTGGTGAAGAGAACACAGGTTCGGTTCCAGATTCCTCCTCTGTTCCTCCATCCGTTGTTTGGATTGTGAAACTCCATCAGCAGCTCCTGATTTAATTTAATGAAAGCTTGATTGAGTCAAACCAGGTTTGGACTTCCACAAGAACACACTGATATGCTAATCTTGTGGGGGCTTCCCATTATACAGTGGTCAGTAGCTACCAAACGTGGTTTAAGAAAGGACAACTGGCTTCAGAGCTCCATCCATGTATTTTTTCACTTTATGTTATATTTTATATTATTCTTGTCTCTGTGTGTCTGTGCAGTTGTAATATAAGAAGTTCCCTCCAGGATCAGTAAAGTGAGGAGACAGAAGGACAGATAGAGGAGGTTAATGCAGCAGGTGCTGTTGTTGCGGTGTCAAGTGGTTCAGTGTGAGTGGGCGGAGTTTGTCTGGCAGGTATTAGGCCGGCGTGAGAGCTGGTGTTTGGCCATAAATGTGGCCATTCGAATTTGCGAATAGTCGAGGAGGCCTTTCGTTTGTTTGTTACAGAGCTTCTGCACTGATGAAGAGCTTCACAAGCACATAAAGTTCTCCAGCTCACATCAGTCTGACTCCTAACACACTTTCATTTCCTGCTGTGGCAACCAGAGTCAAACAAATATGTGATATAATAGTATGCTCTCATTCCCTGCAGCTATAAAGTGCTTTCAAAAGCAGCTATAAAGTGCTTTCCTTACTTACTGTGTTCATTGAAACTTGTAGCGTTTATTGCCATAAATTGCAATAAAAATGTTTCAATGAACGGAATAAGTACTTAGTCGCTGAAATTTCCTTAAATTGCAATTTGAAGTAAACCCAGTAACATTGTTTGGCCTGTAATTACTTCAAATTGCTGTTTAAGGAAGTATGTGACACAGTTCAATGAACGTAAAAATAGTGTGCTCTCGTTCCATGCAGCGACAAAGTGCTTTAAAAATGAACTTTTAAATTTCAACTTATATTTCCTTAAATTACAAATTGAAGTAAATACAGGTCAAAACATTGGACTACAGGCAACATAATGTCAATGTCAGTAGATTCAACCTGAATATGCCATAGTGGATGAGTCCTCACTGCAGTAACAGATGATTTTAACCTTAACACTCATGAATCTTCTCTCCTTTTTTTTTAGCTCCACCGACTCCAATCGCCCCTCCTGAGCTGATGGCGGTCGGCGCCACCTACCTGTGGATCAAGCCAAATGCTAATTCCATTATTGGCGATGGGCCAATCATCCTCAAAGAGGTGGAATACCGGACCACCACCGGAAACTGGGCCGAGACTCACATTGTGGACGCAACTGTTTACAAACTGTGGCACCTGGACCCGGATGTAGAGTACGAGATTAAGGTTCTTTTGACCCGTCCCGGGGAAGGAGGCACCGGACCTCCAGGACCGCCGCTCATCACACGCACCAAATGTGCTGGTAGGTAAAATTTTGGCTTTTACAAGTGCTTGTAGGAACTGAGGAAGAGGAGAAGCTGGAGGGAGTTGGACCTCCTGTAAGATGATTTACCTTCGTATAAGAACAACATGACCATCTATTTAACTTGTTTACTCAGGCTTGCTCTGTTTCAGGCCATTTGATGTTCTAATATAGGCCAATGGTTCAGTTATATTATTACATTATCATACTTTTCAGTCATGGTCTGTCATTGACATACTGATGATGGGCGATGATAACTCTACAGCTTTGGACATCATTAATGCATCAGACTTGGGTCAGGTTGAAATTTCTAATTTGTGCCCTCACACTTTTAACAGATTTGAACAGAATTTCTCTCTGACTTCGTTTTTTGTCCTCCCTGCTTTCATTACCTTGTGCCAGTATTTAATCTGGCATGGTTGAGTCACGCATTCATGCTATGAGGTTCACATATGTTTGCATTAAACAATGAAACATTTTACATTAACTTAGTACAAGTTTTATTTTGCGATTATATTTTGACTGCCTTGAGTGATTCATTTTAGAATTGGTCTGATTGCAAGCTTAAGCATGTAAGTGGGGTTTCTTGTACCATAACAAAAAACATTGCTTGTCACACGGACAACTTTTAATAGCTATGCAGAAATCGGAAACTGGAAGTAAAATGCAGTGATTGGTAAATTAATCAAATGTAGATATTAATCATGAATAAATCAACAGATTAATTGCATCTGTTGCAGCCCAAATTATCAGTGCAATTCAAATGCACTACTAGATCCAATGCCTCAGAATTTGGCATTAAAAATAAAAGTTTTTCAGTTTTAAAGCATCAAGTGAAGGATTAAGGACATTTCGGGAAGGCGGGGGGGGGAGGCGGTCGAAAAACACAGGTTTGACTGGCGGTCAGTGAAATGCTGCTCCCATATCTTGACTCTCTTAGATCTTATAGTGGTCGCCCTGTGGGCATTGTGTTACTACAGTGAGACGGCTTTCCCTTCCATCTATCTTTTGTCCATCCCTTTACGGTGTCCCTGGGCTCAGTGCTCACAGCAATAAAAGTAATAACAGTGTTTGGGGGGCTGGTCAAGGACACAGCACGGCGGATACGGTGTTGTTGGGAGGACTAATAGTAGGATGGAGGAGAGCGCAGGCTGGAGACTCACATAAAAGAGAGTGTGAGGTCGAATCAGCTCGGCTTGCACGCCATGAGCTTTCATTTCACAAGGGCTCTGAGTGACATTATTGTGAAAGATGTTTACTGCCTGTGCTGATTTAATGTCAGTGTCTATAGTGTAGAGCCATGTGTTTTATTTTACTTTTATTAGTCTTTTAAGCATAGTTTGATGTGTTTTGATTTTCCCCTGTGTTTCTGAGCACGGCCGAGTTAACAGTGAATGGACGTGGGTTTTTGCTGATTGGTTGTTTTGTTTTGTTTTTTTAAATAGTTTGACCCAGTATTACTGCTTTAACCAAGCATAACTCCAGAGTTAAAGCAGGAACAGAGGCAAGATTTTTAGCTGATGGTTTCTGTTACGTTTCTTCCTAATGAAAACAGAGAAAGGGCTGTTGGTTGGTTTTGCTTGTATTTTCTGGTTGGTTCAGCTTTGGGTAGCACAGTATTTTCCATTGATGAATGATTAGAATACTGCTCTTCTTCTTCTCTTGCTTCTTCTACTTCTTCATCGCCTTCTTCTCCTGTTCCTTCTTCTTCTTCATGGTGAAACTTCATGGTGTTGCCATAATTTATTATAAGTATACACTTACTTCACTGTAAAAGAAATACATGAGCAATATTCTAGTAACCACCCATAATAACGTATAAACCATATAGCAAAATATTGAAGTATGATATATGATACTATTATTTTAGTAAACAGAGTTCATTAACTGTAAAATAGCAGCAAATAGTATACAGTTCATGAGTTCATTAAACTGAAATTAATAGCGAATTAACTTATCCTTTAACTGAAGTCCTGAACCAGTGAAGAACCAGGAGCAGATGATTCCAGATGATCAGGCGGTGATCAGTATACTGGTGGAGCTGAATGCTGAGTGTGTGGAGCTCCTTTATCTAGACTCTTTGTATCTTTAGTAAAACATTTGTTCACATTTCTTTCATTTTCTTTTATTTCTTCAATTGAATCTACTCAATATGTGAAGATAAATTTGAGGCTTTTGCAGAGTGCCGTTTATATTATAATAAATAATTAACTCATGACCTTTAATATACTGTGATTTTAAATGACTATTAACTTATAGTTTAACTTAGTAAAACTAATGGGTAGTGAAATTCCGTTCTTTCTAGAAGACTGAATTAATAAGTTATTTGTCCTATTTCTTCTTTTTTTAAAACAACTATTCCTGGGGTGCTCACCAATTTATAAGGAACACCTTCTCGCCCTTGTGGACAGTGAGTGTGTAACGTGTTAGGAACGTGTAAATCTTCACTCTCACTGTGTGGAACAGGGAAGGAGAGGTGAGGGCGGCTACTGGAGGAGAAGTTTTCTGCTGATTCTGCGCTGCTGCTCCAGTCGTCCGTCTGAAAGACAAGAAAAGTCAAAAGACTAAAGACTAGAAATCCTGGCAGTACGAAAACATCCGTCCCGCTCATAACAAAGTCCTCTGGAGAAATGAGAGCAGGAATCAGGGCTAATGATGACTGAGAAGGGGAGGATTCTGCAGAAAGAGAGGGACAGAGGGTGGGAGAAGGAGGGAGAGGGAGGGAGAGGTAGCAGTAATTTTAGGGCATAATTATGAACGCAGTGGGGTGGCCTGCAGGGATGGATGAAGAAGACAGAGACACACTTGATTTGATATAGTGACAGATAATGAGATGAGAGAGAGAGAGGGAAAGAGAGAGAGAGGAGAGAGAGAGAGAGAGAAGGAGAGAGAGAGAGAGAGAGAGAGAGAGAGAGAGAGAGAGAGAGAGAGAGAGAGCAGATGCGCGAACAAAAGGAAGTGAGTGCGATCCAGGTGAAGAGCTGTGTGTGTTTGTGTGTGTGTGTATGTGTGTGATCCAGGTGAGGGTTATGATGAAGGAGCCTCACTCTGCCACTGATAGCACAGTGGGGGAGAGATGCTGATCAGAATACAATTTTCCCCTCCCTCCCTGCCTCACTCCCTCCATCCCTCACTCCCTCCATCACACACTCGTTCTTTTTCAAAGTTGTTTTTCAAAGTTCTTTCACACACACAAACACACACACCATTAGAAAATGTTCTGTAAAATCGTTTTTCTGGACAGGAAACGTGTTTTTAATCAAAAATAACACATTCAAATAAATACAAACCAACAGTACACTGGAAGTGTGTTTACTTCAGCAGCATTTACAGCTCCCACTCATTTCCTGGATGATCAAATCGGTCCTTTATTAATTGCTGGAGAACAATGGAAAGATCCGGAACCCAGCATGTGTTCTT
>JBBPDB010050749.1:0-10968 GCA_037974465.1 Brachypetersius altus | reverse complement strand
GAACAGGAACTTGAACGAGAAACAGGATAACGGGCAGGGTAAATGAGGCGTATAAGAGGCGATGGACTGATAAGTGAATGTCACATAAACAGAACTTAAATACTAAGCATGATCAGGAACAAAACACAAGACAGGTGAAACACAAGAACATGTGACACAAGCACTAAACATGAAACCCATCAAAATAACAGTCCCCAAAACACAGAACAGAAACAGAGCAAAAAACAGAACTAAAAAGCAACAGAAAAGCAGTGGCCCTCACCGGCCACTGGCCAAACCGTGACATAACCCCTTTATTAGATTAATGAAGGTACTTTTATATATTTATATATCATATATATCAGACCTCTCTAAATAGACCACTATGCCAAAATAAAACTTGCTGTCAAAAAGAATCATGTATGATCAAAAGGTATTAAGAAAAATGAATTTAATGCACGATAAAACATATGTTAATGTTTGCTATTGATTTGCTTTTCCTATGAAGACGAAAAAATCCAGTTTGCATTCTGTTTTTGTAATTCATTCACATTTTCTTTTAAATGTATTTAATAAAAGCTATTAAAAAATCAACTGATCACCTTCCTTTAAAGCAGGTAGAAATTACATTTTATGTGAAAAGTGATTAGCTGGCTTAGTTACGATGTAGGCTTGGATCATCTTGTAGGTCTCTGTATAAGGGAGTAGAGTGTTGGCCATTAAGGCAGGTTGACTATGGTACTTAAGTGAGATGCTTCAAATAAAATAATAGTAATTAGTTTTATAAAAAAGAGCATTTGTATCTGGGTTTTGGGAGTCTTTGAACAGTAGTTTTACAATAACAAACCTGTTCTCAAAAATTGCTTTGTATAGGTGCTATTTATTAAGATAGATGTCAATGAAGAGGTTTCCCATGTGATGAAGTATTTTGGTATCTCCGCGAGTGAGACCCCCATTCTTCGCCTCATCAACACCGACATAGTGAAGAAGTATGCCATGGTAGATGAAGATATCAACAAAGATACACTGAAGACTTTCTGCCACAAAGTGCTGAATGGCAAAATCAAGGTTAGCAAATACTGTTACAGGTTTGGGATATAGTGGAACGCATTTAGAAAAAATGATCACAACAGCACAAAAACATTTTATTTTGAATACCCAAGTTCTTTTTGTATTATATAAGTGGACTGTGGACCATGGACGTCGGTGTTTTATTTTGAATACATAAGTTCTTTTTGTATTATATAAGTGGACTTGGACCATGGACAATTTATGCTGCCATGTCAAAAAATGCTACCGTAGAGCAAATCGACAGCTGAGTCTATCGATTCATCCCACCCTGCCAAAAAATTTTCCCTTTAAGTTTGTACAGTTCATAAACAGTTTATAACAGATAATTATGAGAAAAAGACAAATACTATGCATACTCAAATAAAAATACATTTTATTTGAAATATTTACTTATAAGCCATGTATCAATACATGCTGCCTATAAAAATATATATATTTTTCTAAGCAGTCTATCTATTCATGCTACCCTGAGTAAAAATGCTCCCTTGAAGTTTATACAGCTGCCAGTGTCCCAAGGTGGCACCGATTTATGACCATGGCACTAAATCCCAAGATTGTGAAACTACACATGCAAAGAAGGGCATGGTAGCATATTTTTAATATTATTATTTTTAAATTGACATACAAACAACACACAAAGTAAGGGGAATTACAAAAAAGGATGAGAAAAAAACATGACAGGTACAAAACACCACCATTTTAAATACAAGCACAGTTTTGCTAGCTCTAAAGTTGTTTTATTCTAATTATTACTAGATAATATATTAAATCATTAAAAAAAGGTTTGGATATCAGAATTGTACATTTGTGGATATAACATTTGTGGATATAAAAGAATATAAAATGTATACAACTAAAACATAGCTCTTTTTTCATAGTTAAGTCATGTACTCCTTTATCGTTAAATGAAAAGGCAATACAGACATAACAATAGATCAAGACCAAAACCTTTCAATATAGCAACAAGCCCAAAACATGTGATAATTTGTAGCACATTTCGATGGCTAGTGTTGCACCCTCAAAGAGACACGACTCCGTCCTCCTTTACTTACTCTTTCGGCAACTTTTTATTCTCCCAGTTCGGCATTGGAGTTTACATAAATCATTGAATGTTTGCACCAAGTTCAACCGGCTGGTTGGCAATACACAGCTCTACCTCTGTTTTTCCCTTTTTTTCCTTTTCTTGCGTGCAGCTGCTGACGTCACACGCCATGTTGACTTTAACCCCTTAGCCGCCAACAAACCAGAATAATCTACCAACTATACATAACAACCAGGAGACTACAGAACTGAAATGTACCCCAAACAGAATTTTTTTTTTACTAATAAAACATAAATTGTTAAATCTGGCTTGCAACACCCTCCCCCACTAAAAAAATGTTGCCAAACATTTTCTTTCTCTGCTTTCCACAATATGCAAAGCATTTTGACATTTGAAAAAAACAGGTAAACATTTCTACACAGATTACACATTCCAGGATAGTTAGGTTATACTGTCTCTCATGGCTACAACACAAGACTAAATGTCCATAGTCCTTTAGCATTGAAGGGTGGAAAGTCCATAGAAGCATTGGTGGGCCCCCCAATCTTCACAGTGGGACGAAAAAAATACCACATACACCCGACATTATGTGACTACACATTTTAAAGCCATGCATCAAGTATGTCCATACTATACACATGACTGTCTTAACCCTATTCACTGTTTGTTACTGAAATAAAACTCATAGTACCTGTTTCTATTTAACTGTAATGTGTCAATCCCAAATCACCCTGAACTGTGACACATCAAAAAGATTAAGCTATTCTATAAGATTGCAATTGCATTTGTGCATACTTTAAGGTTCACGAATGCTGGAAAGGATACATGTATGACGATCTGGCCAGGGAGTCACAGCTGATTCCTGAGGGGCTGGTCACACTCACGGGGCAGGTCTTCGACTGCTGAAAGGTCGGCTGACCTAACTGGTACGTGTAAACACGCCGGGGCTGTCTGGTTGTTTTAGGCCTGTCCCTCCACGTTTCAAAATTGCTCTGCTCACATTCAGATTCAACAGTTGGAGGTTCAGTGCCTTTCTCTGTGTCAGGTCCCCCTTCCACCTGCTCCTCAGGTTCCTCTCTGAGCATTTCCCCCCTGGGATAGGACTCATTGAGTGGTGGCTCAGCATGTGTAACAGCTGTCCACATATAAGGCTCTTCTTCACTGGAACTGTCTGTGTCTGCTTGATCAGTGTTGGTTTGATGATATTTTCTTGTTATCTGATTTAACTTGTTTCCACTGTTCTTGTTTCTCGGGTTGCGTCTGCAAACCTCGGCTTCTTCCACCAGGTAAGGACATGCCAGAAGTAGGTTACGGTGTAACACTCACCTTCGTCCCATCCCTTGCAATGGCTCGACCACATACACTGGACTATTCGGGCCTCGTCTCTCCTTAACAATATGGATCCTGTCTTCCCAGTAACTACGCAGTTTCCCGGGACCCTCTCTGGGTGTGAGATTTCTTATCAGGACATGGTCACCTGGTTCAAGGGTAGAACTCCATGTTCGCCGATTGTAGTTTTTCTGTCCTCTCCTCGCACTCTTCTTCAAGTTCTGCCTCGCAATCGTATAGGCTTCTTGCATAACTTCTCTCCATTTCTCAGCATAGTCGGTGTGTTCAGCTTTTTCCTTCTTCTCTCTTTGGGAACAACAGATCAATAGGCAAGGCTGGTTCACAGCCAAAGAGGAGAAAGAATGGAGTAAATCCAGTTGCTTCATTTACAGTTGAGTTATAGGCATGGACAACTTTGTTCAGGTGATCTTTCCATCTTGACTTCTGAGACTCTTCAAGCGTGCGCAACATACCCAACAGCGTCCTATTGAAACGCTCTGCAGGATTACCCTGCGGGTGGTACGGGAGGTGCGGGAATGACTGATACCACTATAGTCTTGGAGCTTGCGGAAGAGGGTGTTTTCAAACTCTTTCCCTTGATCATGGTGTATCTTAAATGGAAAACCAAAGCGCATAATAAAGTCATCAAAAAGCTTTCTTGCTGCAGTCTTCCCAGATTTGTCTTTTGTTGCATAAACCTGGGCATAGGTAGTCAATAGAGATCATCAAATTGTAGGTGTTCTAGTTATGCGGTTAGGTTTCTTTCTTTTTATACAGCGACACACCCGAGTAATGTAGTGTTCCATTTCTTGTCTCATTTTAGGCCAAAAGAAGCGCTCCCTAGCAAGAGACACCATCCTATCTGTGCCTAAATGCCCCATGTCCTCATGTAGATGTTTGTAGACAATGTTTTTTAAAGAATCAGGAACAACCAACTGTTTTCTTGTTGTGGTCTCCCTTCTGAGAATGCCATCTTCATCAATCTGCAGTCGGGGCCACTCCCTAAGGAGCAGTCTAACTGTTTCATTTTCTGCCAGTTTGTCCTTATGTCTTAGGTGGATATTTGTTTTTTTTAAGGCCAAAACTCTGCTTATGGCAAAATCTGCATTTTGAGCATCTCTGATGTCTTTAACTGCAAGCGGCTGAATTGTTTGTGAGATGTTACAGCCCTCTGGCAGTGCATCTAGATTACAAGTGATAGCAGAGATCCAGTTTACTTCCTCTGTTTTCGCTTTTTCCAGAGCTTCCCCAATGCATTCAAAAGCATCTGGCTGGAGTTCTTCTGTGCACTCTTGCATAATTTCATCAATGGGCTTGGCCCTTCGGGACAAGAAATCTGCATCTCGATTTGCTGATCCAGGTCTGTATCTAAGAGTGAACCTATAATCCGCCAACTCAGCCACCCAGCGGTGTCCAGCTGCATTCAGTTTCCCTGACTTTGTGACATATGTCAAAGGATTATTGTCACTGTACACAGTGAAATGAGGTGCGTGAAACAGATAATCACGAAAGCGCTCTGTTATGGCCCATTTCAATGCCAGGAATTCTAGTTTGCCTGAGTGTAACTTATAATTCTTTTCTGCTGCCGTCAATGTCCTTGACCCATATCCTAATACTCTAAGAACACCCTCTTGACGCTGATACAAGACTGCACCTAGTCCATCTTCTGAGGCATCCACATGCAGTACAAGGGGTTTCTCTAGATCTGGGTATGCCATCACTGGCGGGTTTGTCAGTTGGTCTATAATTTTGTTCAGTACCTCTTGGTGGATCATTGTCCACTGGACCGGGTGAGATGGTGGCAGCTGAGCAGATTTACTTTTACTCCCCTTTTTCTTTTGACTTTGTTTTTGTTCACACTTGGGTTTTGCCAACAGGTCGTAAAGAGGTTTAGCTGTCCTAGAGAAGTCCTGTACATAGGTCCTGTAATAACTGAGAAAACCCATCAGCTTTCTCACTTCTCTCACTGTGGATGGTGTCTCATCCTTCAAAGCCTGCACTGCTTCTACCTCTTTGGGATTCATTTTATACCCCTCTGCAGAAATTACTCGACCCACATAACAAACCTCAGGTTTGAAAAAGTCACATTTCTTTGGCCTGAGCTTGATACCACATTCTCTTTGTCGCTGCAGGACTCTTCTCACATTTTGGATGTGTTGGTCAAAGTTAGAGCTAAAGACCAGTACATCATCCAAATATGGGACACAAACATCATCTCTGAGACCTCCCAGGCATCCTTCCATGTAGCGCTGGAAAGCTGCTGGTGCATTAGTAAGGCCAAACGGAATCCGTACCCATTCATAAAGCCCCCACGGTGTTATGAATGCAGTACAGGGTCTACTTTTCTCACTCATGAAACCCTGGTGATAAGCCTTCCCTTGATCCAAAACTGTGAACCAAGAGTTACCTCCCAGATTCTCTAGAATCTCCTGTATCCTCGGAATGGGATGTCGGTCAGGCAGTGTCTTCCCATTCAGAAGCCTGTAGTCCACACACAAGCGGAGACCCCCATCTTTCTTCCGAACACATACCACAGGTGAGGAATATGAAGAACAGGACTTCTGGATCCAGCCTTGGTTGAGTAGGTCCTGTATGTGTGTTTTCACCTCTTGGTAAAGATGCCTTGGGATTGCATTGTATGATTTTTGTACAGGCACATTGTCTTTTAGCTGTATCTCCATCTCCAAGTCTCTAATGCATCCTGTATCCCACTCATCTTTTGCAAAAACATCACATTCCTCTCTCAACATTTTCTTTACCTGTTGCTGTTGGTCATCCGTCAGATGGTTCAGGTCCACTGGTGGGTCCCAGGGCTCAGCCCGTGTCATTTGGCTAGACTGTTGGGAAGATAAACCGGTCACACTGTCTGTCGACTGCAGTATCTGCTCCTTCACAGGCCCTGTCAACAATGGGTAGATGGCACTAACACTATGTAACCAGCCCAGTACTGTGCGGCTGTACAGCGTGATGTCATTATCAGTCACGTTTTCAACAGTTATCTCAACTTTACCCTTACCTTCTGGCGGGAGCGGAATTAACTGTTCTCTAACAACTAGGCCTGTGGGCCATGGTGCCTCATGATTTGGTTCCAGCACCACATGTGGCGCGCTCAGAATCCTCTTATTTAACCAGCCACATTGCACTGTCATTACTTTGTTCTTTGGGACTGACAGTGGTCGTCTACCTACCCTAACTGTGTGGGGTTGACTTTCGGGCTCTCGTTTCTTTAACACAGACAAGACAGCTCTTGCAGTTTTGCATCCCACCTCTAGTGCTGAGCACAACCTCTCAATCATGTTACCTGGAGGGGTGCCGTCTCCATGTGTGTCACTTCTCAGTGCTAGGTCTTCAATCACATTAAAGCCAATAATGGGACGCTCAATAGCACTGCTGGCAACCAGAATGGGGACCAGGACGGGTCTGTCGCTCATTCCAGCCACAGCATTTTTGGGCAAAGTGAACTCAGTTTCCATCCATCCCTCATACGGAATGTCTGTCCCATTTGCAGCGGACAGTTCCAATGCTCCTTCCTCAAGCAACTCTCTCACTGGTCTCACCTCAATGTCTGGCAGGTACTTATTTTTCCAGTCTGTTCCCACTATTGATACTTGTGAACCTGTGTCCCACAATACTGTAGTGTCCACACCCCCCAAGGAGGCACGAACTAGACATCTCTTCCCTACTAATTTAGCTGTTTGTCGCTGTTTCCCCGTGAGAGGTGCTCTAAGGCTTAACAGGTCTACTTGGTTCGTCCCTTTATCTGGATAAAACTGGATTTCAACCTTGCTAGCACTGGCTGAGACATTCTTCGCTCGACAGCCTGATGCCCAGTGTTCTAGGCTGCCGCATTTATAACAATGATCACACCTTCTATCCGGACTGGACACCTGACACTTCTGACACTGTCTGATATTTCCTTTTTTTGGTTGTGCTTGATATTTTTGGTCTGACTGCCCACGTCCTCCCATTGGTTTGGGTTTAAAAGGCTGGTGCAGACTGGCTATTTGAGTGGTGAGGTTCTGGATAGCATCACATATGGCTTTGTTGCCTTGGTCAACCTTTTCCATCAATGTGTCTCGTTTGGTTGTCTCACAGTCTTTGTTCCTACCATTTGGTTTGTGTATGTGACCCTCTTTTCCCATTTCCTCATTTTCCTCAGTAATTGCTGCGACTTTGATCATCTTTGCTCTTGACATGATTGACAGCTTACTCTTCCTCTCCATTTCCAGACTGTATGCAGAGGTCATTTTCTCCAGGAGAGCTTCATCCGTCACCCTGGGATTTTGCAAGTATGGTTTCATGTCTGCTCTGATGGTGTCATCAAATAGCCCAGTCAGTACTGTTTGAAGAAACTGATTTTGGATAAGCTCTGGACTGTACTTCAAACCAGATTGAACTCTTTCAGAGGCAATGGCAATTTGTTGTCTCAGGTCCATTGCTCGCATCAGAAACTGAATTGGTGTTTCTTTTGGCTCTTGTGCAGCACGTGTGAGAGAGTGGTATAATTCTGTGGCATCTTTCTCAATGTAATGAGTCCGCAATATTTGCCTGAGGGCGTGTAATGTCAAATCCACTCTACTTTCAAGATAACTTTTGAGTTTTGTGCCTGGCGCTATGGCTTGAATGATGGCCTCCACAATTTCTCCTTCATCATATCCTTTCTTCAATGCCCTCTGAATTTGCCTTTCCAAACTGGTGTATGTTAATTTATCCTTTTGATTCGGCTCTCCAATTTGTCCCACTATTTTCAAGTCCCTTCGGTAGAGGGGATGCATGAGGGGAATGTTTTGACTGACAACAGAAGCTGCTTCAATTGCATTCGGGACAGAAACACTGACTTCTTGTTCATTAGTGCCACCGGGTGTAATTTCACTTTCGGTCTCAGGGTGGTGCTGTTGTACCAAAGATTCACCATCATCACGATTTCTCTTTTTAACCTCGTCAACCTTGTCATTTAACTCTAATAACAGAGACATCCCTTCATCTTCTCGTGAAGTAACTTGTTCTCCCTCCAAATACTGGAGGATACGCCTCCTCAGCTTACGAGGTACGTCTTTCTCACCTTTACTTATAGTTAAATCAAGTGCTGTGCAGATATCATTCAAATCCGATGCCGACAGCGTCAGTAACTTCTCCTCTATCTCCCCAATAACTAACTCCCAGCCTGATGACATGTGCTGTGTTTGAGACATGATAGAGAACTCCTACCGCCACTGTCTCGGTCCGAGCCCTGCCTGCAAACTCCGACCGGGCGGAAACACCAAGTTTATGTTGCACCCTCAAAGAGACACGAACTCCGTCCTCCTTGGTTTTATCTTTCGGCAACTTTTTATTCTCCCAGTTCGGCATTGGAGTTTACAGAAATCATTCAATGCCTGCACCAAGTTCAACCCACTGGTTAGCAGTACACAGCTCTAGCTCTGTTTTTTTTCTTTCTACTCCCGCTTTCTTGCCTGCAGCTGCTGACGTCACACGCCGAGTTGACCTTAACCCCTTAGCCGCCACCAAACCAGAACAATCTACCAATCATACATAAACAGACGACTACAAAATTGAAATATATCCCCAACAGTATATATATATATTTTTTTAATTATTTCTGGCTCGCAACACCCTCCCCCACTAAAAAAAAATGTTGCCAAACATTTTCTTTCCCATCTTTCACAATATTCAAAGCATTTTGACATCTGAAACAACAAGTAAACATTTCCACACACATTACACATTCCAGGGTCGTTAGGTTATACTGTCTCTCAGTATTGCTTTCTTGCTCACAGTCCCTCATGGCTACAACACAAGACTAAATGTCCATAGTCCTTTTGCATTGAAGGGTGACAAGTCCATAGAAGCATTGGTGGGCCCCCCAATCTTCACAGTGGGACAAGGAAAATACCATATGCACCCAACATTATGTGACTACACATTTTAAAGCCATGCATCAAGTGAGTCCATAGTATACACACGACTGTCTTAACCCTATTCTCTGTTTGTTCCTAAAATTAAAACTCAGAGTACCTGTTTCTTTTAACTGTAATGCGTCAATCCTAGATCACCATGAACTGTGACACATAAAAAAAAACTATTCTACAAAACTGCAATTGCATTTGTGCATACTTTAAGGTTCACGAATGCTGAAAAGGATACATGTATGACGATTTGGCCAGGGAGTCACAGCTGATTCCTGGGGGGCTGGTCACACTCATGGGGCAGGTCGTCAACTGCTGAAATGTCGGCTGGCCTAACTGGTCATACGTGTAAACACGCCGGGGCGGTCTGGTTCTTTTAGGCCTGTCTCTCCACGTTTCAACATTGCTCTGCTCTCCTTCAGATTCAACAGTTGGAGTTTCAGTGCCTTTCTCTGCGTCAGGCCTCCCTTCCACCTGTTCCTCAGGTCCCTCTCTGAGTGTTTCCCCTCTGGTACAGACCTCTTCTGCTCCTTGGTTGTGTGGTGGTTCAGCATGTGTAACAACTGTCCACATATAAGGCTCTTCTTCACTTGAACTGTCTGTATCTGCTTGGTCAGCGTTGGTTTGCTGATATTTCCTTGTCAACTGATTTGACTTGTGTCCACTGTTCTTGCTTCTTGGGTCGCTTCTGCAAACCTCGGCGTCTTCCACCAGGTAAGGACATGGCAGAAGCAGGTTACGGTGTAACACTCGCCTTCGTCCCATCCCTTGCAATGGCTCGACCACATACACTGGACTATCCGGGCCTCTTCTCTCCTTAACAATGTGGATCCTGTCTTCCCAGTAACTACGCAGTTTCCCGGGACCCTGTCTGGGTGTGAGATTTCTTACCAGGACATGATCACCTGGTTCAAGTGTAGAACTCCATGTTCGCCGGTTGTAGTTTTGCTGTCCTCTCCTCGCACTCTTCTTCAAGTTCTGTCTCGCAAGTGTATAGGCTTCTTGCATTACTTCTCTCCATTTCTCAGCATAGTCAGTGTGTGACCAGCTTTTTCCTTCTTCTCTCTTCGGGAACAACAGATCAATAGGCAAGGTTGGTTCACGGCCAAAGAGGAGAAAGAATGGAGTGAATCCAGTTGCTTCATTTACAGTTGAGTTGTAGGCATGGACAACTTTGTTCAGGTGATCTTTCCACCTTGACTTCTGAGACTCTTCCAGCGTGCGCAACATACTCAACAGCGTCCTATTGAAACGCTCGGCAGGATTACCTTGCGGGTGGTACGGGGAAGTGCGGGAATGACTGATACCACTATAGTCTTGGAGCTTGCGGAAGAGTGTGTTCTCAAACTCTCTCCCTTGATCATGGTGTATCTTAGATGGAAAACCAAAGCGCATAATAAAGTCATCAAAAAGCTTTCTTGCTGCAGTTTTCCCAGATTTGTCTTTTGTTGCATAAGCCTGGGCATATTTGGTGAAATGGTCTACAACTACGAGTATGTACTCCTCACCTCCCTTACACTTATCCAAGTGCAGATAGTCAATAGAGATCATCTCAAATGGTGCAGATGTCTCAATGCTCTGGATAGGTGTTCTAGTTATGCGGTTAGGTTTCTTTCTTTTTATACAGCGACACACCCGAGT
>JBBPDB010050718.1:0-10970 GCA_037974465.1 Brachypetersius altus | reverse complement strand
CTGCACTCTCTCAGACTGCACTCTCTCAGTCTGCACTCTCTCAGTCTACACTCTCTCAGCCTACACTCTCTCAGTCTGCACTCTCTCAGTCTACACTCTCAGTCTACTCTCTCAGCCTATACTCTCTCAGTCTACACTCTCTCAGTCTGCACTCTCAGCCTACACTCTCTCAGTCTGCACTCTCTCAGTCTACACTCTCTCAGCCTATACTCTCTCAGTCTACACACTCTCAGCCTGCACTCTCTCAGTCTACACTCTCTCAGTCTACACTCTCTCAGAGACAGTCAGTGTTCCTCCTAAGTGGACAGTTTTTGTGTTCCCTTTATTTTTTTGAGCAGTATACAAAAGCTACTAAATTGCACCGGTGAATGTTTGATTATGTCAAGTTTCATCAATGCTGCAAACATTGGGAAGAAGTTTCGGAAAATGTTCCATAATTCCGGGGGGATTTCCTGTGGTGTTCGGCGATCTAGAGGCGATGAGTCTTTTGCTGTGTGTGCCCCGGTGGGAGGGGTTGTCCATGATACTGAAACTTTCTAGCATTTTCCTCTCAGACACCTCTGCCAGGTTCTCCAGTTTGACACCCGGGACAGAACCAGCCTTTTTGATCAGCTTGTTCAGCCTTTTGGCATCAGCACACAGCTGCAAAAAACACGATGCTCTTTAATACAGAGTGATAGAACATGGTCAGCATTTTTCTACACACACTGAAAGACCTGAGCCGGTAAAGCCTCAGTAGGTAAAGCCGGCTCTGCCCTTTTTTGAAAACAGTGTTGATGTTCTTGGACCAGTGCATTATGTACCCCTTAGGTACCGGTTGTCCTCAACCAACATTCGTCCCTCTGATGTGTGGGAGGAGGATGCTGCTTCCTAAAGTCCACTTTGTGATGTTTAGCTGTAGATGGTTCAGCTCACAGCACTCAACACAGCTGTCCACCACACTCCTGTATTCCTCCTCCTGTCCACAATGGCAGAGGCATCAGAGAATTTTTGCAGGTGACATGACTGAGACCTGTACCTGAAGTCAGACGTGTAGAGGATTCCCCAGCAGTGGTGGTCTGAAGTAAAAAAACATGACCCTCACAGTGCTTCCAATAATGTCCAAATGGGAGTAAGCCTGGTCCAGCATGTAGATGATGGCGTCCTCTAGGGGTGGGCAATATACCGGTAGACACGAGAAACCGGTAGAAATTTGTCAACCGATAGACCAAAATCTCTATCGCCTTAATCGCGATAGAGATCACATGACGTTGCACGTTAGGTACCGTAATTTCCGGACTATAAGGTGCACCTGAATATAAGCCGCACCAGCTAATATAAAGGTTCCTGCTACCACAGAGGAGATTGTCGGGACAGAGATGACCAGCATCTTTTCCGAAAAGTGGCAACACAGTGTTACGTGCCGAGGCACTTTGTGTTTGTGTTTTCATCCACTTCGCCGTATCAAACTCACTATAGGCTCCGAGATCACGGGAACCAAAGAGAAGACTCGTGATTGGCTGATCGCTTATGATTGTTCCTGTTGGAGGATCGCTCCTGGATGTCCCGCCTCCAAGCTTGAGGAGGACGCCATCGTTACGCAGCGTAGGAGGAGCACAGAGCGAGGAGAGAGGCGTTGGAGCGTGAGAGTAGTCAGAGGCAGAGCGAGTGTGTGCAGAGCAGAAGCCGTGAGAGCAAGAGCTGTAGTCAGTTTGTATGTGTGTTGAGTTAGCGTTAGGAGGTGTGTGTGGTATAAAAGTATCGTATGGCGTGTTTGAAGTGTGTGTAAAAGAACTGTGTGTTTGTTGGCTCGTGTGAAACTGTAAGAGTTGTACTTTGGTTTGTCAGTAAAGGTGCAGTAACGCGGCCGTTTACTGTATCAGAATAACCAGCCTAAACCAGAACAGTCCGTCATTGTTCCTCGTGTCTCTCTTACTGCATTTGGGCTCACTTGGTTTGTTTTGCTCTCAAAACCTGGCGTGAACGGTCTCGCTCTTGCGCTTCCTTGATAGTGCGCCCCTGGTGACCGTTGGCTGTAAAAATCCATAGATAAGCCGCACCGCTGTATAAGCAGCAGGGTCCAAAGCAAGTGAAAAACAGTATGGTTGTTTTTTTTACTTAAAGTGATGCTGCAATTCACAGTTTAAATAAAATTACATTGTATAAAACAGTTTCTTTGTGTTTGAATTTTTATTTATGCATTTCCAGATACAAATTGCTATATTGTGATATATTTTGTTATCGAGGTAGAAATTTGCTTCTACCCTAATAGATGATTTTGGTTATATCGCCCACCCCTAGCGTCCTCCACGCTGATACTGGGTCTGTAAGCAGACTGTTGAGGGTCAAGTCAAAGCTTCACCAGCAGATGCAGATAGTTCAGGATTAATCTCTCCAGCACCTTCATGATGTGTGAAGTCAGAGCTACTGGCCTGTAGTTGCTGTTGGTCAAAGCGTTGGTCTTTTTGGGGACAGGAACCAGACAGGAAGCCACACCCTGTGTTTACAATTGTCTGTTACTTAGCAGGGGGCTGGACTGTGTACTGTGATATGCCCTCACCAACATGGAGGACTTGCCTTAAATGATCTTCCAGAGTGACAACTCCAGACAGCTGGGCAGCACAGCACCTAAGCACCTTTACTGGAAGTCTATACAGTTCCTTTTTAATCTCCTGAGAGGAACAGAGAGAGACAGACTGTGGGGATAGGAGACGGGGGTTGGGGTCAGTGAAGAAGGTGGAAGAGCTGAGTGTGGGGACAGGAGACGGGGGTTGGGGTCGGTGAAGAAGGTGGAAGAGCTGAGTGTGGGGACAGGAGACGGGGGTTGGGGACGGTGAAGAAGGTGGAAGAGCAGAGTGTGGGGACAGGAGACGGGGGTTGGGGTCGGTGAAGAAGGTGGAAGAGCAGAGTGTGGGGACAGGAGACGGGGGTTGGGGACGGTGAAGAAGGTGAGAAGAGCTGAGTGTGGGAACAGGAGACGGGGGTTGGGGTCGGTGAAGAAGGTGGAAGAGCTGAACACCTCCCTGGTGCTGTTTTCTTGGAGTTTGCTGTCCAGCTTCCTCCTGTAGGACTCCTTTCCCTTCATTCTTGGATTGAAGCCCCTCTGCACCAGTCTTGACTCTTCTTTGTCACCATTTCTGAAAGCCCTCTTTTTCATGTTCAGTGTGACTTCGATGTCTTTGGTTTCTCAGGGTTTATTGTTGAGGAAGCAGTTAACATTTTTTGGGGAACAACATTGTGCACTGACAGTTAGAAGCCCCTAAAATGAAGAGATGTAACATAACATAGACTTCTGTCTTTTTTCCTACAGGCTGTCGGGTGGGAAAACATGGCCTTCATTTTCCTCAACCGTTTCCTGGACTTGGCAGATGTAAGTCCGATTGAAACACACTGAGTTTTAACTGCCTTCATGGGTTTTCAAGTGACAAGGCACCTCTGTGTTTTCCTGTGGCTGTATATTTTATTTCATCTATTGAGGTTACTTCAGTAAAGCGACTATATATTCTTTTTATCTACAGCAAATGAACAGTTCATACCTAAAATTCTGCACAATTCGAATACAGTAATCCCCCAGTTTTCGACGGATCAGGACTCGCGGATCCAGTCACACCCAAACCTCTCCGTTTTAACCTGCAAATATCCTCCACACATTTCTTTTGTGACAGTATCTTTTTTTTTGCAGTAGGGATGCACTGAAATGATTTCGAAAACCAAAAATGAGGAAACACTTGGCCAAAAACCGAAACTAAAACACTGAAAGAAATTATTACATTATTAAAAGAATAAATCTTTATTTAGCATTCAAACAATGCACAATATAAAATAAAATTTGAAATAAAATGAATAGCCTACAAGCAAGATAGCTGTAAATTTTATACAATTAAATATCTTCTCTGAATTCAAGGGTATTCTGAGCGAAGTGCCTGAACACAGTGCGTTCAGAACAAGAGCTTTCAAACTGCTGAGAGATAAACACTGTTCTCTGTAGCCTTTAACAGAACAGTGTATTAAACAGAGACCGCAGCCCATATATTAACTGGAGTCACTGGAAAACTTTCGTGCCTTTTCAGAAACACAGACGGAGTGGGGGGGTGGCGGCTCCCTTGCTCTCTCGCTCTCTCGCTCTCTCGCTCCCTCTTCTGGGCTCCAGCGGCATGTTTTTGACTTTATATGAGAAATGAATCCCGACGCTGAGAGAGTCTCTGTGGATGAACCCCCTCTAGAAATTCCAGCATCGCTCTCTTTACAGACGGCTTTCAGTCTTTCTTAGAGAAATGGAGATGATCCACACGGCAGACCTGCTGCTCTAACCCAGTCTGGAGCTGAAGGCGGGTGTTGATTGCGTCATCACTGTTTCCGTCACGTTAAAATAAACTTTTGGCTGAAACCGAAAATGCATTGTTTGCCTTTTTCGTCCGAAAATTTTCAGTGACCAAATATTGGGTGCATCCCTAATAAACAATAATCCAAAAATAAATTCAGCTAAATATAAATCAGTGTAGGGGGCGTGGCCACATCCAGACGTCTTCCGGGCCGCTCAGTTCAGACTGTGCTCTTTTTTAGCTTTTTATTTATCTATTTTTTGCATTTCTACTTTAGTGCATCGGACAGATCGCTTTAACCAGCTCTCTAAAATAAGACACGCAGCTGAACAGTAAATTATTGAACTGTAAAAAAATAGTAATGATTACCCTACATTTCCCTGTATTTTTGTTACTAAAAATTACACTAATTTATTGCTATATTTACCTGTTTATACCAAAGGAAATGCCCGTTCATGTATTACAGCACAGTCTGTATGGGCTTGCCTTAATTTTTTCGTTAAGGGTAATTGAATTTTTCGTTAAGGGTAATTGAAAATTTTCGTTAAGGGTAATTGAAATTTGTCATGAGTGGAACTAGAATGAAGGGTCTTGTTGCCCAAATGTTGCGTGGTGGAAGAGCCCAAACACACAGGACTTCACACTTGATTGGCTTCTCACAAACTGTTCTACTACCCACCATGTGCTCATATGGCACACAGCTGAACTGTGAACTTTGAACGGTGACATGCACACTACACTACATACATTCACACATAACTGACACTTTTGCACATACAGAATTGTGTACTTCAACTGTGACTGTGATCTTGCACATATCTATATCTACACATTGTCTTGCCATAACTGCACATTTTTAAGTGGATAGAGTTTTAGAAGTATCACTGTAACACTGTAGTTTAAAAGTATCATTTGCAGACAGACTGAATGAACAGTTAGCACTACTGAACAACAGTGTGGTCTACAGACAGTCTGGATAGAAAAGCAGCACTACTGAACAACAGTATGGTCTACATACAGCCTGGATAGACAAGCAGCACTATTGAACAACAGTGTGGTCTACATACAGTCTGGATAGACAAGCAGCACTACTGAACAACAGTGTGGTCTACAGACAGTCTGGATAGAAAAGCAGCACTACTGAACAACAGTGTGGTCTACAGACAGTCTGGATAGACAAGCAGCACTACTGAACAACAGTGTGGTCTACATACAGTCTGGATAGACAAGCAGCACTACTGAACAACAGTGTGGTCTACAGTCAGTCTGGATAGAAAAGCAGCACTACTGAACAACAGTGTGATCTACAGTCAGTCTGTATAGACAAGCAGCACTACTGAACAACAGTGTGGTCTACATACAGCCTGGATAGACAAGCAGCACTACTGAACAACAGTGTGGTCTACATGCAGCCTGGATAGACAAGCAGCACTACTGAACAACAGGGTGGTCTACATACAGTCTGGATAGACAAGCAGCACTACTGAACAACAGTGTGGTCTACAGTCAGTCTGGATAGACAAGCAGCACTACTGAACAACAGTGTGGTCTACAGATAGTCTGGATAGAAAAACAGCACTAGTGAACAACAGTGTGGTCTACAGATTTCAGTGATGGCTCCTGAGCTTTGGACTGTGGTATTGATTTCATTTATTTAGAGCCAAGGCTTAGCAGTCAGTCCTGAGATGATGTATCATACAAACATTGGCTCTGGAAGAAATCCGGGTCTTAGCCAAAAATGATGAGTATCCTTGGTCCCCATCCTCTAACCGTTCGTCAAATGTCATCTTTCCTTCCAAAAATCAACGGCTTAACATAGGTTTATAAGTAGCATTCTATAAACCATGTGCCTAAATCCAGTGGGCCTGTCCCTGAATGCCCCTGTGCACCAGTGTTGGCTGACGGCCAGTGCAGTGCAGATATCTTCAGCATCGGTTAGTAAAACATCGATTAATAATTCTTCATCCGAAATACAGCTCCAGCTCCAGTTATACTTTTCATATCAGCAAGGAACCTCAGCAGATTCGGTTCCGTTAACGACTCTTCACCATTTCAGCATGTTATATAACAAAAAAACGCAACAATATTTCCCAGAAGCTATATTTGAGTCTCAGTAAGGTCATAGTGTGTTTATTTTAAAGGATTTATTGAGAATTTCAAGCTTTTTTCAGGGGGGGAGGGGGGTCTGATAAAGATGGAGAAACAACAGATTACCAGTCCATCACAGTCATCACCCTTCCCTCAGACCAAATCAAGCCTGAAGCCACAAACGGCAGGAGAGTAACCAACTAAACCTGACCTGTTCAGGACAAACAGTCTTTGGTCATATGTAGTTGGTACAGCTAGACTGGTCTGAGGGAGGTAATGGTAGCCATTTAAAATGAGGGTCCACCAGTGGATCAGCTGGTCTTATAGGTTGATATTACCCTTACGGAAATTCACTATGGTTTCCTATGGTTTTTATGCAGTAACCATAGTTTTACTATGGTTTATCCATAGCACTTCATGGTAGCTGTGGTTCTACCATAGTTTACATACATATACCACGTCATAGTTACCCAAAAAACCATGAAAACCAAGCTTATTTAATCATAGTAAACCATGGTTAATTTTCGTAAGGGACATGTTGAGCACGTTACATCAAATGTGCTGAGCATTTAGCAACAAGGTTCAGAGACACACTTTTAGCATCAAGGACTGGGTCCATAAGAGCGACTATCGCTTTTCATCGCCGTCAGAGTCGGCCCCTTTCGGTCCAAGCCACAGCAAGGACACCTGCTCATAAACAGAGCAAACAGACCAATCTCGGTCGGTAAACACTGCTTATTGGAAGCAGAAAGCCCTCAAATCCCTGGCTTTCTCCCTCCCAAGCTGATCTCTTTATCTTTCGTGGCCATGAAAACTATGAGTGCTTTCCATCTCTGCGCGCTTAAGTCCCATCAGCCTTTGTTTGACGTCTGCTGAGATTAGGACAAGCGGTGCAAGACCCAGGAGAACAGCCCCAATTCAGCAGCCATTTAAAGGGAAAAGAATCAACTGCAGTCTGTTAGCCAAGATTTGGCGACTGAAACGTGCTTCCTAAAGCTTAGCAAGGAAGTAGCAGCCATGTTGGAATCTGAAGTCTGTTCATTTTGAAACTAGAAGTCATTAACGAGTCTATTTCAGATTCATTAATATCCCCAAGCAGTTTGAGGAGAGTGTGCTGTTTGCATGAAGCTAACTGATAAAAACTTGTATTGCTAGTTAGCCACATTAGCATTAAAGCTCCAGAATCCAAATAAAGATATATTTTGTTTGTTTCAGAGTTCGTTCTGGACAGTTTTACTTTATATTTTATATTGTTCTTGTTTCTGTGTGTCTGTGCAGTCGCAACGTAAGCAATTTCCTCCAGGATGAGATTGTTTTGCTAGTTAGCCACGTTAGCCTCATAGCTGCAGGATCAAAGTAAAGAAGACTTTTCTTTGGGTTCAGAGTATTTTCAGCAGACTCTTATGTTGACGTTACATTATATTTCATACTGTTTGTGAGTTCCATTAAAGCAGTGACGGTCAATAGGCCTTGCGAGGCCCAAAGAGAAAGACAGAAAAGCCTGTGGCTGGCGGACAGAGAGGTCTCAGGACATGCAGAAGGGTTACAGAGTACACACACAAAGCTGAAGTTTTTAATATCGCAGAAGAGCACAAAACACAAAGGGCGCCAAGACCCCAAATCCTGCAGTCCCCTTCCCAACCGCAGTTTTCATTTGTGGACTAAGAGGATGACAGTCAACAAAACTTTGCACAGTTACTCACTTTTGTAGACTTTCATCCCTAATACGCCTAACATTACTTTTTTTTTTAGCAACGGCTGAGAGCACAGATCTTTACGTCTGGTCTCTGTTATGTTGGGTCTCTATAATAACGGCCATGTCAGCAAGAAAGGAGGTTTCAGAGACACTTTATCAAAAAAAATGATCTAGTTTATCAGCCAAGACGTTTTAGACTGGACCAACAGCTAACACTCCTGCAGTACTGTGCAAACGTTTTAGGAACCAGAGGAAAATTAACCTTAAATACTGTCCATTACTGGCACTTTAGTAATATTACAGTAAAAATAAATAACATTAATACAGTAAATAATGGCTTTATGTACGACAAAGTGTTCTGTTAACCAGTTCCAGACGTCCTGGAAGCCCGGCTATCATCAAATACCTGGCTGGCTCTTTTTACTTCAGCAGATTACATTCTTTTATAAAAGGAGTTTTATGAATCCACTCAATGACTGGAGACACAGAGCAGAACTCTGGAACCTTCTAACCAGCTAACAAAATCATTTTTAGAAAAAAAATGAGACTTTTAACTGTATTTTGGTTTGCATGCATTAATTCTAATGTTCATTTGGTTTTTGCTGCCAGTAAGAAACCCACCCCTGATAGAAATGGCTTCAAACTATTTGCAAAGGCACCCAAGACTTTTGCACAGTACAGTTTCACAAGTATAGCAATGATCAGCCAAAATCTGGTGGCAACCCAGAAACAAATACAAACTAAATACAAAATATAAACTGTGCGTCACAACACACAGTGGTCCAGGAGCAGAAATGCAATAATGGCTCACTTAATCTGAACTGATTTAAAAATCACTTCTTTTAATTGCGAGACTCCTTGTCCGTCTGAGGCTGATATAAAAAAGAGGAGACCGCTCCTACAAGGACTTTCCTACAAGGACTTCTTGTTGAGGTCAAATAGACCAGCTCTCGCGGTTTCTGACATCATATGACTAAATTAAAACAGTGCTAGTATTCATCCTGGACATCCCAAAGCCTGGACATCCGTCCATTTCTTTAGATAGCAGTGACATACGGTGTCAGAAACCACTACTAAGCAAGTGTTTTGGAGCTCACTCTTTATAGTCTGAACTGATACTAACTGGAGACATTGTTTCTGTCTTGGCTGATCAGCTACATTTGAGTTCTACGAGGTAAGATTTGATTAAACAGTTGCTTTAAACCTGCAGTTTATCCAGTCAGCGCTGAGAAATGCAGCAAATCTCACCGAACGTGGTTCCCGCGTCGGGTCTGGAGACGGACGAGACGATGACGAAGCCGAAGCCCTCGTTCTCGCCGCGGCGGATCTCCACGTCGTACGGCTGCACGGTGTTGGGCACCACCGTGCTGCTGCCCCCTCCGCCCCCACCGCCGCTGCCGATGCCACTGGTGGAGCCGGAGCCGGAGCTGACCGTGTTGAGGGAGTTCTGGCTGCCCTGCGGAGTTCGCTTATCCTCCGTCAGAGAGGCCGCCTGCGTGCTGCTGTGGTGGGACGAGGCCGGCGAGGGAGGAACCTCACCATCCACTTTTGCTACTGACACGAATGAGAGCCGTTAATTTAGTGCCTATTAAAAGCAGCTGCATTCATAAACAGTCAGAATTCATTTTCTAATTGAATCTAATTTTTATTGCTACTGTGCCTTTAACACTAATATATGTAAATAAGCACTCTGCTGATTGGCTGTTATTTTTTTCATATTCTGGCCTACTGCAGCGACTCCAGCCCACACATGTGCTCCATGTGATGCAATATAAACGACGTGGCAACCTGCAATAAGATGTGAAAGGCGAAAACCGCGGTGAAGATTATTTCCACTCAAACAATTTGACGGATATTCCTTTGTGTTTTAACCCGAGAAGGCAGAGGACGTGCCGAGACATCAAAGGCATCGCAGATGCATCATCTGACGCAATCAAAAAACACCTTCGCTCCCAGGTAAACAGTGCAGAGGGCTGGAGTCTCGCATCAGGCCGATAACGAAGGAGGAGTCTGTGGGGAACGAGCTGCTCTGGCCTGTTTTACAGTCCGACCGAGCTGCTGCGACAGATCAGCCCCTCCGGAGCCGCGGACCAACATGACAAACTGGTGTTTCGGGGGGTGCTGGTGGTGGGAGATTCATGGGCTGAACGCAGCAGAGGTGCTTCTAAAGGCCGGACTCTCATCAGCAGGCAGGACGAGGGTGGGGGGAGGGGACTGGGGCACGCTCAATCAAATTTATGATCACTGTTTGTTCCCATCAAGGCCGCCGCGACACTCTATACCCGCGACAAATGGACAACCCCCCCCCGCCCCCCCAGCACGGCTCAGATGGGTCCTTTGACATCTAAGCTATTCTTCTTTTGAAGGTTTGGCAAAAAATATAATCATCTCCTTTAAACGATTTTATGATTGGTGCCCATAATCAGCTTGATTCTGCTACTGTGCGAATATTGATAAATGGAAATGAGATCTGTGCTGATAGGTTGCCCTATGCTGCGCTAACTTGCACTCCAGACGCCTAGAACGAACTGTTAGACTGAAATGATCAGGAACAAAAAAAAGGTTGGTTGTGATGTCATAACCATGATTTCTAATTGGGCTGTTTTGTCAGTTTAGCTCCCATATATGGGCTGTAAGAAGCATTTTAATAAAAGAAAAGTAGTTTCCAAAAACGGATGTTGTATAGTAACAGTGAAAGTAACAGTAAATTGTAACAGCTGACTGAATTAGTATGTCACAGTTTCCAAAAAAATACATAAGCAAGTCTGTTAGACGAGATATGAGGTAAGTGTGTGATGATGCACAATTCTAAAGGCAGAAATATACTTGCTGTTAACTACGTACGTATGTACGTACGTAGAGCCGCGGTCCGTGTTCTGCGTTCT
>JBBPDB010050688.1:0-10970 GCA_037974465.1 Brachypetersius altus | reverse complement strand
CCCCTCACCCCCTCCCCTTCACATCACGCCGCCCCAGTGTCCCCAAGTTCAACTCTCAGGGCCAGCTCATCACAATACTTTACTTTTTTAAGTTGATCAGAGTGTCTAGGAACTTTTAATTCATAAATCACGACTTTCTATGTTTCTGTAGTATACATATGATGTGACATAGAGGCCCATTTCTTTTAATAAAGACAAGAGAAGAATGTGTCGGGTCCCGTCTGCGGCCGCTAGAGGCCATCCTTTTTCAGTACTTGTTTTTTCTATTTTTGGGGATTCTTATTGTGATGCTTTAGCATACTGGGGGCTGTTTGTTTGTATTATGTGTTTCAGCTGGCCGGTGTGCTCAGGGAGAGTGATCTTTATTTTGATAGAGTTTCCTACTTGTTTTGTTTGTCTCTTTCTGCTTAGAGTTCTGAGTTTTGTTTCTGCATATGCGCCTACCATCATTGTTTGGAGAAGGAAAAACGTGACAATATGGTTGATAAGTCAGGAAATGGTTACAAGAAAATAGCTTCTTGCCTAAACTTGCAAATATCCACAGTCAGAGCAATAACTAAAATGTTTAAAACAACTGGAACTGTGACAAACAAGGCTAGGAGAGGACCCAAGATTATCTTACCACCACACACAGTGATTTTGCTGCTTTAAAACTCTTAAGTTTCTCAAGAGCTAAGCCAGACACGTTGAAGCTGGAAAATCAACGTGTGCAGTGCTCTGGTCATTGGAACTGAAACTGAGACCCATTGAAGAAGCTCCTCTCTCCTGTAATAGTGTAAGTACAGCAGATAGTAGCAAAATGTAACATTATAAGGCTTTATAGTCTCACCCTTAAATTTCTCAGTACTAAACATAGACTAACCATACTAATGTAAATGATGAATTAAAAGCCCAACAGGTGAGGATTTCTTTACAGCTTTGTCAAGGGAGGTTGGGTGAAAAGTTATTTTGCAGATTTCAAAATTGCATACAAATTGCTATTCCTCCAGTGAGCTTGACTTTGGAATCGGCGAATCGCTTGGGTGGGGGATGTTTGGGCTTTCTCCCATATCTGCTCTGCAGAACCACTCGTCTGAAGGAGCGGCATCCCACTGGCAGAGCAGGGTTGACACCCAAGCACAACCTAAGTATTCTGTCCAGCTGTGATGTTGCTTATAAAGTAGGCCCAGAAGAAGCGTGTTAACTCCTATACCGACCGTTAGAATCGCTGTAGAAGTTGGCAAAACCCAGGAACTGCTGCAACTGCTTCACTGATTGCTCCGGCCATTTAGACACGACTGTGACCTTCTTTTCATCCATATTCACTTGGACATGGAATTCACATTTCTCAGCCTTTCACGTACAGCCTGTGCATCATCAGGCACTAGAGAATGTTACGCAGATGTGTAACGTGTTTTGATATGGTTTTAGAATAGATTAGGATGTCGCCGAAATGTATGTCATTGCTGAATAAGAGTAATTCCCGGAGGTGGTGCTAAAGGCGGTTTTCTACCTGTCGCTCGCTCTGATGCGCAGGTCGAGTTTGGGGTAAATACTCGGCCCACGGAATTGCTCGATGGCTGCAGGGATAAGTGGAAGAGGGTGTGAATACAATCCTCGTTTTCAATGAAGAAGAAGCTAGCCAACGCAGGGGACGCGGATCTGGTGATATACCCATGGCGGAGGGAGACGGGTCGCCCTTGTGGCTCTAAACACCATGGAGAGATCCTGATATTTCTTAGGGATATTTACACAGAGATCTGCAAGAGGACTCTCAATAGACGTAGCGTGGAGTGTCACGAATGCACATTCAGTTTGGCACATCAGAGACCAAGCGAGGATTTGGGAGGATTATGTAGGCGCAACCATGGCAACCCAACCACAATCAAAGCCTGGGAGATAAAGTTGCCAGCCCATCCAGAATCTATGCGAACAGGGGTGGTGGTGGTGACCTATGTAGGATACTTGCCTCTAGACCAAGAGGTCATGGGTTTGAATCCTACCTTCAGCACCACCACTGGGTTCCTGAGCATTCCACCCACTATCAGCTGCCAGTGGTGGGCAGTAACGAAGTAAATGTAATTCGTTACTGTACTTAAGTAGCTTTTTCACATATCTGTACTTTACTGAAGTATTTGAATTTGGGGAGACTTTTTACTTTCACTTTACTACATTTCACCGTCAGATATCTTACTTTTTACTCAACTACATTTTGCGAAATCAGTCGTTCCTTTTTATTTATGAGTGGATAAAAAACGTAATTGGTCAAGGGTGCGAGAGCCACCAGTCAGGGTACAGCGCGCGCTCTTCTTTGAATTGTTTTGGTTGCCGCTTGTTGGTATCTACTTAGCGCGAATGCAGTTCAGTGTCAGTTCAAAAGCAGCATTTTGAGAGCACCAGTGCCTTCATAAAAGATGGAAGAATCTCCCGACTCTCAAACACCCGTGGCCTTATCTGCGGGATTTTTTTGAAGTCCTTGAAAAGAAGAAAGACTCCTTCATTTTCAATTGCCTTCTCTGTCTGCCCAGGCACTGCAAAATTTCTTCTTACAAGAATTCTCCTTCCAATCTACGGAAACACGTAGAGGTAAGCGATTTTCATTCTGGTGGTCATTTCTAATTAAGTAATCTTACAGTAGATTGTAGAAAATGGTTTCATTGTGTATGTTAGGTTAGTTGCTTTCACCGAAGTTTGTAGTTTAAGCTAAGTGCTAAATGTTAAATGACAATCAGTCGATGTTAACACTGAATATTAGAGTATAGATTATATTTGGACCTAGTTTTGCCTGCAGTGTATGATGCCAAACAGTTAGCATTTAGGGTGGAGTGCTCTTTATTAACAAGATAGTTATTTTTTTCAAATGTTCAGCTTCCGAAAACTGTGATCCAAGCCTGTGCTGAAATAATTGTACTCTGTAGCTTACATCTATGACACACTTAAAAGCACATGAAATGTTTATTTTATTGGTCAAAGAGTTTGTCAAGGTAGTTCATTTAGTTCTTTTTTTTAATGTTTCCTTTTTACAGGGAAAGCAGATACACTGCCCTAACAGCGCCAAGGAAAAGAAAAAAGGAAAGCGAGGAGACTCCTTCAACATCCAGACAGTTGACATTGGGACAAGCTAAGCCAGTCACACAGAAGAATGTTGATCATGCGGTGTTGAATTTTGTAATGCAGAGTCTCCAACCCTTTAGTGTAGTGGAACAACCATCATTTAGAGCTTTCTTGCACGATCTTCAGCCTAACGCCTCCCTCATGTCAAGGGCCACTTTGCGACATAAGATGGATGAGGCAGCACTTGTGATGAAGAATAATATGAAAAAAGCAATGTCAGAGATAGACTTCATAACAACAACAACAAACTGTTGAAGTTCAAGGAGAAGAGGTTTCATATGTGTGATACCGCCCACTGGGTGGACCCTAAGAGCCTGGAGAGGTGCTCAGTAGCACTAGCATGCAGGCAGCTCAGAGGTCCACATACTTTTGATGTTTTGGCTTGTGTTCTAAATGACATTCATTCTGAATTTGACATTCAGAACAAGGTTGTTCGAACTACTACGGACAACGGGTCAAATTTTTTAAAGGCATTTTGTATATATGGAGAGCAAGATGAGAACAACAAATCTACTTCAGATGAGACTGAAGATGAGATAAGTGATGTGATATGTGATGGAGATGATGAGGATGTGGATGGTGTTGAGTTGGACTTTGTAGAGGTCACAGCTGTTTTAGATGAGGATGATGGCTTACAATTTCAAGTTCCAAAGCATCATCGTTGTGCCTGCCACATATTAAACTTGGTTTCTACAGTGGATGCAGCCAAAGCCTGTTCAAATGAAGCCTACAAGAAGCTGTCCAGGTCAGCATTTGCAAAATGCCATGCACTATGGAATAAGTGTGGCAGATCTGCGGCTGCGGCAGAGATTATAGAAGATGTGTGCAAAATTCAACTGATCCGCCCCAACACAACAAGGTGGAATTCCTTATTTCTCGCTGTTGAGAGAGTGCTTAAAATCATTAAAGATCAGGGAGAGGGGGCTATCAGAACTGTCTGCACTTCACTCAAGTTGTCAGTGTAAGTGCTGTTTTTTTTTAAATAATTCCTTTAAATTCATGTTCCAGTAATGTTAGTAGTAAAACTATTACTAAAATAGGTTTTAAAACGCATAACTGTGAGTAGTAGCCTAACTACTGAAGGATCTGATAGGAGTAGATCCAGTAAAATGTCTCTCTCTCTCTCTCTCTCTCTCTCTCTCTCTCTCACTCACACACACTTAAAAGTGTAATGACATGAAATGATTCATTGTTGTCTGAATTTGTGATAGATTGAGTCCAGTTGAAATTGCCTTTCTGGAAGAGTATGCCAGAACCATGAGCCCCCTAGCCAAAGCCCTCAACATTCTTCAGGCTGAAATAGATGTTCAGATGGGATGGCTTCTGCCTACAATGAATCTCGAAACTGGACCGAATTCGCATTACCTCCAGGTACTGCAAACCTCTGGTGGATGCAATCCAAGGAGGCGTGCAGCAGCGCTTTGGAAACATGTTGGTAGAGCCAGAGTTTATTGCAGCTGCCATCCTTATCCCGAAATTCAAAACATCCTGGACATCAGATGAACACATTGTCAAACTAGGTAAGATTATTTTAGTTTTTGAAAAGTATTATCAGTTAAAAGATTCAAAGAAACTGAGTCAAATAATTTTTTGATATCAAGTGAATTTGTGAAGGGAACACTTTTACTGGAGTAATATTTTACCTGGTGTATCTCTACTTTAACTAAAGTACTTGGTTTGTGTAATTTGTCCACTACTATTATTTGTAGGGTGTAAACTGAATGTAGGGTGTAAAATTTACTCAAGATCACAGCAAACTGACCTTCATATCTGGATTCACTCAGGCCTGGATGTTCTGGGATCACTTTCCATGATGAATCATTTTCATGACTTCTATTCACTTGATATTCCAAAGTCTTACATTTGTTTCTTAAATTACATGTGTAGGCATCTCTTAAAAATTAAAAACCTTAATTTTAGCTTGGAATTTCTCTACTCTAACAATAGAAACGTGATGACGCCGGATCTCTACATGAAGTTTGAATGGAATAATGAGGAAATACAGCACATTCTCGAGGCATTTCTCAAAACCATCTTTATTCTCAGAATCAGTTCATATTAAATACAAACATCACCACCACTGCCAATCCCATACTCATAGATTCTCCCGCCGTTATTTTACAATCGTCTTCCCAATCATTCCGATCCAGGATTATGTTCTTTAGTGCAACTTCTTTTTTCTTCCAGGGAAAAAAAGGGGGTTAAACCCAAAGTCCATCTTTAGGACCGGCCAGTGGTCCTGAGACTTCAGGCTCACTGTGTACATCTCAGATCTGTGGCGGCAAATCAAATTTGTTGACTAGACAATAAGACACAGACGAATAAAACAAAGACAATAAATTGAATTCTTTTGAGATTTTCTCTTGAATTTAATTTTAACTGCTGAAGTAAGGAGGACAAGCCGGGATTTCTCTAGAACGTTTTGTTTCAGGGCCTTCGTCCAGTATGAATTGTTTTCTTGTGGTTAACCTGATCGTAGTCTTTCTCGCTGAAGGACCATGTTTGGAATGGTGGGAAGTAACACTGGAAAGAGTTCATGAATGAGCCTTCGTGATTTTTTCAGAAGCTGGAGAAACAAGTCTTTGAGCTGTGGAGAAAATGCAGAGCTCTGAGCGGAAACCCACACAGACGCCGAAAGAAATCTGACCAGCCCGGTAGGGAATTGAATAACAGGACCTTTTAGACGACAGAGATTCACAATTTTTTCCTTAATTTCACATATGAAGCTCTTTCCACACCCTAAAGATTGATACAGTCTCTGCTCTGATGATTTTTGAGACCACTTTTTGTACAGAAACCCCATCCACACTTTAAGCAATGATAAGGTTTCTGTCCAGTGTGAATGCGCTGGTGTGATCGGAGACCACTCTTCTGACTAAAACTCTGTCCACACTCTGAGCACTGATATGGTTTCTCTCCAGTGTGAATGCTCAGGTGTGATCTAAGAGTACCCTTCTGTCTAAAACTCTTTCCACACTCTGTGCACTGATACGGTTTCTCTCCAGTGTGAATGTCCTGGTGTGATGTGAGAGTACTCTTTTCACTAAAACGCTTTCCACACACTGAGCACTGATACGGTTTCTCTCCAGTGTGAATGCGATGGTGTCGTTTTAGACTACTCTTCTGTCTAAAACTCTGTCCACACTCAGAGCACGCATACGGCTTCTCTCCAGTGTGTATGCGATGGTGCTGTTGAAGAGTATTCTTCAGGCTAAAACTCTGTCCACACTCTGAACAGTGATATGTTTTTTCTCCAGTGTGAATGAGCTGGTGTAATTTAAGGTTACACTTCCAGTTAAAACTCCTTCCACACTCTATGCACTGATATGGTTTCGCTCCAGTGTGAATGCGCTGGTGTAATCTGTGAGAACTCTTGAGCCTAAAACTCTTTCCACACTTTGTGCACTGATACGGTTTCTCTCCAGTGTGAATGTGCTGGTGTAATCTGAGACCGCTCTTCAGACTAAAACTCTTTTCACACTCTAAGCACTGATACGGTTTCTCTCCAGTGTGAATGCTCTGGTGTGTTGTGAGAGAATTCTTTAGGATAAAACTCTTCCCACACTCTGAGCACTGATACGGTTTCTCTCCAGTGTGAATGTGCTGGTGTAATTTAAGGTTACACTTCAAGCTAAAACACTTTCCACACTCTGTGCACTGATATGGTTTCGCTCCAGTGTGAATGCGCTGGTGTGTTCTGTGAGAACTCTTGAGGCTAAAACGCTTCCCACACTCTGTGCACTGATACGGTTTCTCTCCAGTGTGAATACGCTGGTGTAATCTTAGACCGCTCTTCAGACTAAAACTCTTTCCACACTCTGAGCACTGATACGGTTTCGCTCCAGTGTGAATGCTCTGGTGTGTTTTGAGAGAAGTCTTCAGACTAAAACTCTTTCCACACTCTGAGCACTGATACGGTTTCTCTCCAGTGTGAATGCGCTGGTGTCTTTTGAAATGACCCATTCCTCTAAAACTGTGTCCACACTCTGAGCAGTAATACAGTTTTCCTCCAGTGTGAATGCGCTGGTGTTGTTTGAGGGTATCCATCTCTGTAAAAGTCTTCCCACACTCCGAGCAGTAATACAGTTTCTCTCCAGTTTGAATGTGTTGGCGTATCTTGAGACTAGGACAGTACAACACCTCCCCCGCTCTAAGCACTGGCAAGGTGTCTTTTTTTTGCGTTTATCTGTGAGATGATGTGTTAAGGTTAAAGTAAGGTTAGCACAGGACGTTTTCTGAAGACCAGTGATTCTGAATAATTAATCCTTTTCGGTGATCAGAAATCCCTCACTGTGGCATCCACTGAAATTTTGATTGTGTACGTAGGTGGGCAGCAGGACAGGAAGACTTGCAGGTGATTGTTACTTTCTGTAAGATAAACATAAAAAAAATAAAACAATCAGTGCCAGGTGCAACACAGTAGTGCCTACAGTCTTTAACCTACAGCTTGAGAAATTAATGACTAAATCCCAGCCACAGATATATTTGAGCTGAAAAACACCAAATTCCTAGAATAGTACACAAGGTACAGTGCCAGCAGAAAGTATTCACACACCTTCACTTTTTCCAAATTTTGTTACGTTACAGACTTAATTTTTTTAAAGATTTGAATGTGCTTATTTTTCTTTTTTACAAAATCTACCAAAAAAGGTTCATAATGGCAAAGTGAAAGCATGTTTTTAAACATTATCTAAAATGTATTAAAAATGAAAACATTTAAACAACTGATGGGCAATTTTATTTTTTTTTATAATGAAATGTAAGTAAAATGAAGTTCTTTGCACAAAATCACTCTCACAAACAGATTCACCAGCTTTATTCTTCACAGTTTCAGTCCCTTTCAAAATCAGCCGTTTCAAGGCTCTGTCTCTTTCATGCACATAAGTTGTTGCTGGCCACGACCCACCCACCCCATGCTTATAAAATAAGACGAACAAGCTAGTTCATACTTAATTGCGATAGAAACAAAAGTCATAATTTGACAGTACTTAAATTTCCCTCATCTGCTGACTTGTCATGGACAGCAGGTACAGTATATTCCCCCCCGACAGTCACCGCCGAGACAAGAAAGATTGGTAATTTGCCGTAGTGGAATAGCCCAAATGCGCTGAGGCACAAGAGAGCTATGAGGAAGGGTTCACACCAAGGAATCCGTGTTCTCATACACACACACAAGGTAAATTAAGTAGCTTGTGAGAACCAAGAGTGCTCAGGATACCGATGAGAAGATTCGACACGGGCAATAGAAGAATGCAGATGTCTACCAACTTCCTGTTTATATACCTTAGCATGAGTCATTTCCGGTGCTGACTTCCAGTGCACATGCTCTGGTGTGTGCGACAGTACCCCCACTCCAAGACTGGGTACAATGGACATGACGTTGTGAGTTCAGGATCCCCCGAGTGGTCTCAGCCAGACCACCGTCAATGATCTGAGGCAAAGGGGTAGCCGGAGCCTTGGGAGACAGGGAGGAGACAAACACTGGTTTAAGTTGTGGCTTGTGGAACAGAGGGTGGATCCTGAGAGAGGCAGGTAGCTGGAACCGGAAGGTGACGGGGTTGATGCCATGGGTGATCTTGTATGGTCCGATGACGCGAGGGGAGAGCTTCTTGGATTCAGTGCGGAGGTTGATGCGGCATGTGGAGGGATAGACGCTGTCACCAATATGGAACAATCATCCCGGGGGGTACAGACAACCATGTTGTCTGATGTAATGGATGTTTGATCGAATGAGTCCCTGGCCTGGGACCAGAGTCGTCAGAACCAGCGGACCAACTGTTGGGCAGAGGGTACGTAAACCTCTGGTTCCTTGTGTTCAAACACCGGAGGCTGGAACCCATGGCAAATCTCGAATGGACTGAAGCCGGTGGCAGAGGGGGTGAGCAGGTTGTGGGACAACTTGGCCCAAATGACATAGGCTAAGAGTGCTGATGGTCGGCGTTGAAGCGGAAGTGCTCCAGTTGTTGGTTGGTTCGCTCCATCTGACCAAGGCTGGCGGTGGCGTCGATCAGATGGCAGAAGACCTTCCAGATGCTTGCCGTGAACTGGGGCCCTCTATCTTTGACTATGTTCTTGGGGAACCCATGCAAACAGACTATATGCTCGATTATAAGTTCTGCCATGTCCTTGGCAGAGGGGAGTCCGGTCAGGGCCACCAGGTGGACAGCCATGAAGAACCGATCCACAATGGTGAGGATGGTGTCTTTGCCTTGAGACTCCGGGAGACCGGTGACAAAGTCCATTGCTATGTGGGACCAAGGTCGACGGGGAACCGGGAGAGCTCAGACCGTACAGGCCTAGACGTAACCCTGTACATCCTTGTTCATGGTAGGCCGCTAGAAGGCACGCTGGAGAAGAGTGAGGGTGAAAGTGAAAAAAGTGAAAGTGACAATCTTTCATACATGAACACACCACAGCACACAGTGTGAAAAGCAAGAAATACATCCTCTGCATTTAGCCCATTCACCAAGTGAAACAGGGCTATGAACACAGTGCCCTTGGAGCAGTGTGTGGGGATGGTACCTTGTTCAGGGTACCTCAGAGGGGCCTAGCGGTCTTTGGAATCAAACCCGCGACTTCCTGATCACAGGGCGAATGCACTAATCACTAGTCAAAAACAGCGCCTCCTATTGGCCAAATTGTGCCATCTACTGCAAGTGTCCAAAACATTATGTCTACGTATAGTCCTCCAAGCTTGGTTATGTCACGATGTTGTTCTGTGAAGATATTGGCTTTAGCGTAATTGTTGGCTACGCCCAAAGCATTGAAGTGCTTGAAGTTCTGGTGTCGACTTGCTATGTAGATGATGTCTACCAAATTTCGTGAGATTTGGAGCAACGGCCTTAGAGTAGTTTGCTTATACAGGTTTTCAGGTTTTTTTTCAAAATGGGGGAAAAATTTAGCAGACGGAAATGGGCGTGTCCATATACATTAGAGTCATGTGGGGCCATGAAATAAGCCAGTGAAAGAATTTCAAATTTATCCCATATGGTTTAGGAGATATAGGCAAAATGAGAAATGGGCGTGTTACAATGCCAGTGAATAATAATTTCGGGAAGTGGGCGTGGCCATGTGGGCGGTACCATATGGATGATATTAAGGATCGAGTCAAATGTATACAACATAATGAGAGCAAGAACAGAAACATGGCTTATTGTAATCATGAGGGAGGCTGTAGAAGTTTCCAGTGTTTAACCTGGATATTATTTACAGGACCAGTCTGTGGTTATTCTTGGCTAATTCTGAAAGAAATTCATTCATGTCTAGATTTTCTGTAATGTTTTTCTCTTGTGCCAGAATGACTAAATTTCTCTGACTTGAATAGTCAGTCTTTCACAGATTTTTTCTGAGGACCAAACTGCAAAACTCCCATAAATATCCTCTGCATTTTTTTTTTGCTTTTTCCGTGGTGATATATAATTTTTGAATGCATTTTAGTGCTAAATTAGAAATTGATTTCGTAATTTTGTGACAAATATCAATGCAAAGTTCCATTTCAAATATAAAAAATATATTAAATGTTATTTCTGTACTGACCTTGCTTATACCAAAGAAAACACGCTTGCATGAATTGAAATAAATTATATACAGGGGTAGCCTTGGTATTTTACATGCTAGCACTGTGGGAGACAGCAGTTCAGTGTACACTGTACAGTACAGATATACATTGGGGCCATATTTGGGGGCATATTTAGGGTTTAGACTATAAAATAGGCATTTTTTGTTCCACATCACAAATTCACGTTGCGGCCAAAGTCGTGCTTGCAGAACATATTTCAGACCTGTGCGGCGAGGTTGATAATTGCTCAGGGTGAGAAACGCCATGCATGGCACGTGAACTTGCTGAAATGCTCAATGCGTGAGACTTGAGAGCCCTG
>JBBPDB010050639.1:0-10972 GCA_037974465.1 Brachypetersius altus | reverse complement strand
AGTAGCTGTTCTTACTGTTTGCACTTTTCAAATGTCTCTGCACAAAATGTCACTGGATTGTGATTCTTAATAAAACTGTAAAACTTTTATGGCACGTTTTTTAATTATCAGAGGCAAGACCTTGATACATGATGAACAGAAGTCATGTGGAAGATGGTTACATAACTGATATTCTGGACTGTCCAGTGAATGGACTCATCCTGCACTCCACACAGGTAGAGGCGCTGTTTTACTCAGAGGTGGTTTTTACAAACGTTCTGTAGGTAAAAGTTGCATTATACACTATAATATGCACAGTCTATGATATTTGTTATTGGAGCAGATTTTCTGAGCAACGTCAGAATGGAAATTGCGTGTGTACGATCATTTTTCTCAAAATACGATAATTTTAAGCTGCTGGTACGATACTTCAGTATTTAAGATCTGGCAACACTGGCTCCTGCTGAGCTCCTGTCTGGTGTAAACGCGGGCCGGTTCTCGGCTGGTTCCCGGTTCAGCACCGGCCGAGCACCAAAACTGTCTCCTGGCACCAGCAGCAGTGTAGTGGAAAAGGGGTAACAGATACACCTAGGAGCCAAACATCTCCAGTCTACCTGCAGGTCTTTGGACTGTGGGAGGAACCTGGAGATCCCAGTGGGAATAAACACAAACAAGGCGAACTCTCAGCCAGGACTCTCACATCTCACTGTGAAGCCACAGCACTAATCACTGTTCATTCCACCCACCTTCTAATGAGCATCCTCAAATCTATGCCTCATGATGGAGGATCAGAGGAGGATGAGTGGAGCGCGTGATCCTGGATTTCAGAGGTTGTGATGATGAGCGGAGTGTGTCCTGCAAAGCTGCTTGTATTGAGTTAAACTGCAATCTTTTTAATAACAATTATTATTGTAACTTCCTTCTGATCCTCTTTCCCAATATGCTAATTGGCCACGCCCTGCAATTACTTAGCAGAGGGCGGGACTGGGTACTGTGATATACCCTCACCAACTAGGCTGGTCGGCCGGGCGTTGTGCTCGTAGCTGCTCCCTGCTTCACTTGGTGAATGGGTTAAATGCAGAGGCTGTATTTTGTGCTGTTCACACTTTGTGCTGTGGTGTGTTCACGTATGACCAGATTGTCACTTTCACTTAAAGGATTTGCCTTAAATGAGCTTAAATCTAAATATTAAATATGAAAAATATATCTCACACTCTAAATGTGAAACTCCACAGTTAGATGGGGCTCGGTGACCCCTTTCCAACGACCCCTCCAAAACCGTTATTAGCTGAAAACCGCTCACCTCGGACAAAAGTAATGGGACACCGGGGAGAAGTGAACGGTTTTTGGGTCGTTGGAAAGAGTGCCAGATATAAATAAAATAATTCCATGAAATGAACATTTTTATGAGTTTGGACTCAGTACCAAGTCTGAGTCAAGTCTCGAGTCGTTGAAGGAAGTCTAAAGTCAAGTCACAAGTCTTTCTATGCGCAATTTGAGTCCGAGTCTCAGACTCGACTCCCCATCTCTGCCACAACCCCTGAGCTCATTGTGGAGAACATGCAGACTCTGCGACCCAACAGCTTATCGCAGAGCAACCCTCCGCCAAGTCTGTGAGGAATTAGCAGTGGATTCGCAGGGTTTCCATTTCAGCTCACTCAATACCACCTTTCCCCTCTTCTGCTGCGGTCTGCTGGGGTACTGTGAAGAGCTTCCCACTGTCACTGAGGAACTGTGCTCCAGGGCTTTCTACTCACAAATAGTTAGATGATGTTTTCCCCGTCAGTTTCCATTATCTTCATGATGGCCATTGCTATAAAAACTGATTCTAGATCAGTGTTTGCAGCTGAGGTAGTTTGTGAAAACAGATCCAGGTTTCTGGTGGTTTATCCTGGTCTTTATGCCAGGAGTGTTAATCAGGCAGGAGGAGGAAAGGAATACTTATGGGGTACTATGCTCAGTGGTCAGAGACACAATATTCCAAGTGAGGGAACAATAGGAAAACTCGGGCACAATATTCCAACTGAGGAGGCACAATGTTAAAGTAGAGTCAATTCTAAAAAATGAGGTGGGTGCAGGACGTCTATTCCAACAGAGGGGTTTAATCATAGCAGAGGAGTGTATTATAAAGTATTATATTATTATAAAGTATTATAAAGATAATTACAGTCTAGCAGGTAAAGATTCCAACTGAGGGTCACAAAATTCCTTTTTAATACAACTTTAAATAAACATATTGAAAATTGTTATTCCTACTGAGATCCCAATTAAGAAGAACAATATTCCAACTGAGAGGTTTTAACATACCAAATGTTGAAACGGAGATCAACACATTATTTGCATATAATCTGTATACTTCTATTACTATTTGTTATTTAACTCTTATTTTATTCATGTCTTAACTATGTGCCTCACACTGAGTCACCTGAAACTTCAATTCCGTTGTTCCTTGAAAAAGTGACAATGACAATAAAGATTAATCTTCTCATCTCATCTCACCTTGCCTTACCTTAACTTACGTTACCTCATCTCATCTTATCTCATCTCATGTATTCTTTTCTTATGTCATCTCATCTCATCTTTTCTTTTCTTATCTCATCTGATCTCATCTCATCTTATCTAATCTTACCTTGTCTTATTTTATCTTATTTTATCTTATCTCATCTCATCTCATCTTTATCGCAACTGAGGAGTGCAATATGCTAAGCCAAGACTGTAAAACCTGAAGTGAGAAGATTAAAATTCCAATTGAAGATACAAAATATTTAGACTCAAAAGACCTACTCAGTTTCCGGATTCTCCAACTGAGGGCTGCAGTCTTCCAGCTCACGGAGTCATGACACATCTGTTTTATCACTGACATGGACAAAACCTGTTCAACCACAGTTAGAGGTCTTTCTTATGAAAAAAGTAATTGACAGCTCAAATAAATAAATAAACAAACAGTGAAAATGTCTTGTTTCATAAATGTATTTCATTTTTAATAGAGTTATTGGTCATCTTTTTTTCTTGAAGATTGTACACATATTAGTCAAGTGAATGAAAACCTTTAATGTTCAGTTTAATTCATAAATGTATGTTAAACTTACACAAAACATTTATGTTAACTTTTCACATTTGTTTTACGCTAGAACTTAAATTAGATGGAAATATGTGTCATAAAAAATTTATTGAATCTGACAAGCTGTTTTTTGGAGTGTAGGTATTCCCAGTCAAGTGTATTATATTCCATCTGAGAGGATGCATATTCTTCCTGGGGGCGCATAATAGCCCAAGAGGGCACTAAGAGGGCATCGTTCCCTCGTTCTTTCTGTTGCAACAGGCCTGGTTAACTTTCCAAAGAACATTCTTCAACGCCCTCCCATTAAACAGGGTGGTCGTACCTCATAGATAATCCCGTTCAGCTTTCCTTGGCTTCGATTTGCACAGGTGTGATCCAACTCAGCCTGAAGTGGCGGGTCTTTGCTAGTCATTCTCATTCCTTTGGCTCCCATTCTTCTGACGCGACAACATTAAACGAAAGTAACGACGTGAGGCTCGGAACCAGCATGAAGAATTACCCACAAGGAATGTGTGTCCCATGCCAGAGTGTCTCTCACAATGAGTAAGGCTGGACCAGACTGTCTCGCTGTCCAACGCCACAAAGTTTCGAATTACCTTTGAAGGGTATCAGTGATTTACCCTGCATTTGACTGGGTTTCAGAGTCTGTAACTGAGGGCTCTGTATGTGATTTATACTGTAGATGAACACACACCTTGACCTGTGATTTACTGGACTACAGGGACTGAATCCTGATTCCTGGACCTTCAGGTCTTTGTTCTGTCATCCAAGAGGAGCCGTGAGACCGCATGAAGGAGTAAGAATGGTCCCATTTCACTCAACTGTGTCCACACCCCTTCTCTTACTGTGGCTCCCTAATGCAGAACAGAGCCATGGCTTCCACCGGGCAGATCGGTGTCCTCTCCAAGCTGCTGCTCTCCTCTTCCTTTCTCTGAAGCAATCCCATGATGCAAGCTCAGCTAATCAAATAATGCTGCCTATGAACTCACAGTACTTCTGACATCAGAGATACACCCACTCCCCCTCGCTGGACAGGACCGCACTTGATGTTTAATTGTGCACATGTTTAGATGCAGATGTTCCTTTGATTCTCCAGCCTGAGATCGTCTTTCACATCAGGATGGACTGTAACACACCACACCTGTGCTGATTTGAATGTAGCTGCTGCTTTAGCTGCTGCTCAGGTCAGGGGAGGCCATGCAGTTTCTTAATGAACTCTGTGATTTAAACTGAAAAGAAGTGCCCCTTCACCCAGGTTCATCTGGACATGATCAACTAAACCATCCAGCAGGGGGCAGTGCCTGTCGCTAGGGGCATAAAAATGCCTCAGTGATGAAATACATTGTTTTCATTGTTTTATATTCCATGACTATATTTCATCTGGTCATATCTAACCTGTTTGTGAACCTGAACGGGCTACAGGCAGGGTTAAAATCAGTAACCCTCATGTTACGTTCAATTTTACTAACATTTGGGGCCGATTTGACTCGAGCAACTTAAACTTCCATAAAATGTTTTATATAAAAATTTCTACTGTCTGGTACTTTGTTTCTTTGTTGCTTCCTATCAGTGATTCTCATGTTCCTACAGATGTGATTACATTCAAATTGAGTTTTTTTTAAAAATAAAATTACATGATAAACTATACATAATATCATCCAAAACACCTTAAACAAATGTTGACGTGTTTTATAAAACAGATAAAACCGACTGGAGTCAAACTGATCCCGAAGAACACCAACTTACAAAATGTGTACAGACTAGGGTATTAGCAGAAAAGTTAATTGGTCGACTTTGTCGATGTCAGAGGCACGAGTCAACGCCCTCTGAGAGAAGTCGACTAGTCGTGTGTTTTTTTCCTCTCTCTGCCCTCGCTTGTGTTCAATGCTATCTCCGCCTCTGATTGGCTTACACTGACACGCACTCCTTGGTTTAACCAACTATTATAGTCCCTTCATAAAAGGGGCGGTACTGTTGGCGCGACGGGAATCTAAACACAAGACCACAACAAGACGAGACATGCAGCAGAGAAGACAGACACACATTACACGTGTGGAGACCCTTCACTCTAGACACGCAAACAGCACGGAGACCTGCAGAACCTGCAAGTTGGTGTTAAAGTACAGTAACAGAACCAGCGCTCTGCATCTGAAACGGCTCTGCTAGCTAACATGGCTAACGCTAGCACTGCAGGGAGTCGTCCTACCGCAGCTTAAACTGTTCCCACTCTCAGTTCTACATTTAAATTTACCAGAAAATTCAAGATATCAGTCTTTGTTTAGTTTTGTTTAATTGCCATGTTGACTGTTAATGTTACAGAGAACTTTAATAAAAGCCTGTTTTCCTCTGCTGAGTGTGTGATGACGTCATCAAACGACTCAACGACTCGACTTTGACTTCGCTGACTTGGGTCGTTAATGCCCTACCATGAACACGTCACTTAAACCATTTTTCAATTCTGATGCCCCATCTTGACCAGGTCTTCCTGACCATGTCTAATGAGGTGCAGCCATATGATTGGCTGATTAGATATGCACATCAACAAGCTGGGGAACAGGTGTATCTAATAAAATGGCAAGTGAATATATTCCTTATATATTTATTCCCACAGCAAACAGGATTAATGCGGTTTAAAACGTTCCCAAAATGAAAAACGTTCACTTCTGTGTCAAATCTCGCCTTGTCAATCTCTCTCATTTATTTATATTCCTTTGATCCCCTCTTTTTTTTCTCGCCCTCTAGCTGTTTACTAAATGAAAATACTTTCACCTGATGTGTCGAGCCCCTCTGCCCCCGAAGTCTTTAATACCACACTAATCACACCTGAACTGAGGCGTTCTCTTTAAAGTCGGTGTGTGTTACTGAGTGTGTGTGAGGTGGAGGGTAGTGCTGTGTGTGGTGGTGGTGTTGGGGGGGGGGTTTGTATTGATTGGGCTGGTAAATGCTTGCAAACTTTCAGATCAGACTGACAAGCAGTGGCAGGAGGAAGAGCAATCAGCATAAAATCGCTGAGGTTTTTTTCCACCCTGATGCTCTGGAGTCGAACCCAAGACCTTTTACGGTGATTACAAAGAGAGCTGCAGCTGTCAAATGTGTTTATGACGCTCATATATATCACTATATTACTTTAAGCAGATGCTGCTGCTGTTGCATTTGGAGCAGGATGCTTTCAGACGCCTCCTCACACTGGTGATTTACTTACACAGCCACTTAACCCTTAGTGTATTAGTAAATTCTGATTTCAGTAAGTATAATTGGTGTATGCTCTCCTACATGCATGCCGTAAGACTATCTATTTTTTCATGAAGATAATTCATTGCTTTGCTGTGTATCAGGTGGTTCAATCGTGTAAAATGTAAAGATTTGTTGTACAGCATCAAACAGCAAGTGTGTGTTTCTAGGCTGTGTGTGTTGCGCTCTTGAGTGTCCTGCAGGGCTCTCTGTCCATCAGTTGGTGCGTCAGCTGTTGAGCTGCAGACCAAGTTTTGTGTGATTTAGTTCCTGATGGACTATCAGATGTATTAAAGTATGAATATAAACTCTGAGAGAAAAGATGACGGCGTATCAACTGTAATCCTGAATCTCCATTAACCTGCAGTGTTCATCAGTTAGAAGTGTTAGAATCTTCCAGAACGTTCCAGGTGGCGCAGCTGCGTGATGCCACAAGCTGAGTGATGATACTCAAGACTGATTCAGTCGGGAGGGGGGGTTCACTCGTGACCACCAATAAGATTTTTCCCCACCTCACTCCCCACAAACACCCCCTTTTTAGAAGAACAGGTTTTATATTAAATAGGAAAACTTCTATTTAATCATGAGGTTTATAGTCTTTAAGCCTCTGGACTGTCTGGGCTTATTAGCAGATGCAGCCGCTGAAAAGGACAAAGTGGGAGTGAAACACTTCATTAAATGTGGATTATATTTTTAAAGAAGGTTGGAAAAGAATGGCGGGTACATATTTATTCCTCTCCGCTCGTGGAGCTCACTCCCGAACCCAATACCCCACCACCCAATCACTCTGTGGAAGCAGGCTGGAGCCCAGCAGGTGAGACATGGAGATGAAGGCGTGAACTCTGAGCCCCTGATCTGGGAGACGCCAGCGTGAACAGTCTGAGTGTGAATTCCCCTCCGCAGCCACAGCCACCCTGGGGAGAGAGAGAGAGAGTCTGAGTGAGAGAGAGAGGAAGAGAGAGAGAGAGAGAGAGAGAGAGAGAGAGCCTCCCAACCTGAAAACAGCTGGCCTCACCATCTGCCTGCTCTTCATGCTGGATTGCTGGATGTACCTGAGAATCTGCTGTTGCCTCCATCCGATTATGATCATAAAAGACGAGGCCGTCTGTACTCCTCAAGAACCTTATCGAGAACCTGCTGGATCACATGTTGAGCTTAAAAATGTTTACATGTTGGGTGGCACCTTTTTGATATACACTATCAAACATTTTTGCACGCCACAGGTTTTTACCCCTGATCCATTGTTTTTAAGTGAATAACAATAAACAAGAACAAATAAAATGAATCCTTGATAAGACTCTAGTGCATATCTGATATCCTGTTAACTGGTTGTGCGATGATGCAGAGTCAAATTCTAGACTATCCAGGGACGTCGAAAGCATTTTTAATGTGAGGGGGCACATCGGTCTACGCGTGGGGGAGGGGGTTTGGGGTGGGTGGGGTTTGGGGGGTGGGTGTATGGGTTGCTGCAAGTGTAAAAGTATCTGTCCTTTTAGGGCAGGGGTCTCAAAGTCCGGTCCTGGAAGGCCGGTGTCCAGCACATTTGGATTTCCCTGCTCAGAAACACCTGCTTCAGCTTTCCAGTTAATTGCTAGGTTTAGTGAATGTGTTTGAGTAGGAGAACCATCAAACTGTGCAGGACACCGGCCCTCCAGGAACAGATTTTGAGACCCCTGTTTTAGGGGGTGGGGGTATTTGGAAAAGGCCACTGAATCTTACGCGAAATCTATTCCACTTCATCGATAGGAGAATACACACACCGCTGGATCACCACTGGAAGTCCGCTCCGGGTTTGCCTCCAACTCCCCGCATGCAAGTGAAGAGAATCGTCAGTGCATAGACAGGCTGCTCAAAACTGTTGAACATTCATTTAATGTGGGCAGCGTTTTCCAAACTTTTTTTCTGCCCACAATGGGACTGATGCTACCTGTTCCAGTTTCAGCAACCTGTCTGTGCACTGACTATTCACTTCACTTGCATGCGGTGAGTTCATGCGGATTCTTGTGTGAATTCTCCTATTTATTAAGTGGAATGGATTATTTCGCAAAAAATTCAAGATTCAGCAGCGCTGGGTGAACTAAGATTTTATGTTAAATATGGGGAGGTCCAAATGAATAATTATGAAATGTAAAGAGGACACGTCCCCTTCAGATTGAATGGCAGTGACGCCCATGGTCCAATTGGTGTAGAACATTCAATAACAGTGCAAAGAGTGTAGTATATTCCAGTACAGTATTAATGGGGAATATGTTTTGGAACAGTCTCTTGGTTTGGACCTCTGTGGTCTGAGGTGAAACTCTGAATCTCAGAGTGAGATGAGTCTGAACCTCTCCCTCATTTGTTTACTCTGTTTTGAAGGTGAAGGCAGGATGATCTGGACGTTCATCCTGCAGATGATTAAGTGAGTTTCTAAGAGAAGGACATGAAGACGGATGTGCTGAGAAATTTATGGCATTCCTCTCTTGAGCATTAATCTGAGTGTTGATTAATTTATCTTGCAAAAAAAATGAATGATAAAACTTCATAGAAAAAAGGGTCAAAACTACCTCAGTGAGTTTTTAATGCCACTGAAGCCTACTGTGCAGTAAATACAAGAGAAGTTTCCTTAATAGTTTTGGAACATGAAACCTTTTCTGCTGGGCTTAATTAGTGTAAAATAAGTAGAGCAATTATTTTAATACATTTTCAATCCTTTCCAATTGGTTATATGGTGGAGGCTAATAAATATGACACCTATATGAAAACTAATTTGCTTTATTTTAAAATACACAATGCAACCTCACTTTGCAAACAACACACACACACACACACACCTACACACACACGTACACATACAACAACACTCCTTGAGGCACTTCTCGTAAAATTAGTTGATTGTTTGGAATTAATAGAGCAGCTTGAGAAAAATTGGAGAACAGCTGGAGAAGAATTGGAGAACAGCTGGAGAAGAACTGGAGAATAGCTGGAGAGTGGAAGGAGAACAGCTGAAGAAGAATTGGAGAACAGCTGGAGAGTGGATGGAGAACAGCTGGAGAAGAATTGGAGATCAGCTGGAGAAGAATTGGAGATCAGCTGGAGAGTGGAAGGAGAACAGCTGGAGAAGAATTGGAGATCAGCTGGAGAGTGGAAGGAGAACAGCTGGAGAAGAATCGGAGAACAGCTGGAGAAGAATTGGAGAACAGCTGGAGAGTGGATGGAGAACAGCTGAAGAAGAATCGGAGAACAGCTGGAGAAGAATTGGAGAACAGCTGGAGAGTGGATGGAGAACAGCTGGAGAACAATTGGAGATCAGCTGGAGAACAATTGGAGATCAGCTGGAGAGTGGATGGAGAACAGCTGGAGAAGAATTGGAGATCAGCTGGAGAAGAATTGGAGAGCAGCTGGAGAAGAATTGGAGATCAGCTGGAGAGTGGAAGGAGAACAGCTGGAGAAGAATTGGAGATCAGCTGGAGATTGGAAGGAGAACAGCTATAGAATAGTTGATGAATATTTGAAAAATGGATGGAAAAAAACACATTGATAAGGGCTGGAGAACAGCTGGAGAACAGCTGGGGGAGAGCTTGAGAATGACTGAAGAAAGGAAGGAATCATTGGCAAATGGATAGAGAATGGATGTGGAGAATAGTTAGAGAACAGCTAGAGAATAACTGGAGAACTTCTGTAGGAAAATATGTGAGAAATATAAACATTTTCTTCAACCTAAGGGTTAGCACTAGAAACAATCTATTCTGGTAAATGTGAACTGCTGGTCATCAAGCCCATGACTATTCTTCGAGCACTATGGGTAGTCTTCCTTAACTTGAAGTAAGACTTTAGGATGATGAGGAGGTTATATGAGGACCTCAGAGGAAAGTATACACTAGTTTTTAAAGACTGTGCTGTTGTTTTGCCTTTGGTTAATATTCTTTTACATTTGCTTTACTCTCCCTGTGCTCCCGTTTGTTCTTGCCTGGTTCCTTTTTGTCTGTTCGCATTGGTTTGTTTGGTTTGGTTGCTGGTCTTTTATTTGCATCAAGGCCACACATGAAAATGGATATATGATGTATGGAGATTAGCTGGAGACCCTGACACATCCTATCTGCAATTTTTAACCGAACTCATTTTGGTATATGTGAGGTGAACTAGTACAGGGAGCATTAAGGACTGTTTTTGCTGGATGTGTCTGTTGCCATTTTAAGGGGCATTCCAGGCTAAAACATTAATCTTAGTATGTTATTATGCAGGAAACCCAAATGGGCATTTTTACCCTTTTAAATAAGATAGTAAACTTTACGAAAAGGTTCAAATTAAATGTTAAATATAATGGCGTTGCATTTACTTCTTTAATTATCCCCCCATTCATCTGTTCACTCATTTCGCTGGGTGTGGAGTAATAGGCCTATGTAATTTTTTATACGCTTGCTGCTTTCCCCCGCTGCTTTCAACTTTCTGATGATGTTCTGCCCTTTAAATAAATAAATAATCACCACCTGTTCTTTTGAGATCATCCACAAACGGGTAATCGCCATTCATCAAAAGTCGCTGTGTCATTACTTACCCAAATGAGATGGTGCTAATTGCAATAAATTACAGCTGTGTTTGATACATTAGTGAAGCTCCAGTGAACACAGGGAACCTATGCTTCACAGAGAGAGAGAGAGAGACAGAGAGAGAGAGAGAGAGAGAGAGAGAGAGAGAGAGAGAGAGAGAGAGAGAGAGAGA
>JBBPDB010050629.1:0-10972 GCA_037974465.1 Brachypetersius altus | reverse complement strand
TGGGCACTCCTACTTGTTACAAGGTTATATTTTCAGTCATTTTCAACATTTATTTTGGTCCGTTTGTCATGAGTTAGTTAAGAGCAGCTGTTTATTTTTTTTAAATAAACACAAAGTAACACAAAGAAAGAAAGATAAACAAAGTTTTATCAGATAGTATAGATCCATTTATGTTATACAATTGCAATTATTAACCTACAGTTGTCTTGAATCTTGGCGTTTTCTATTTACCCATAATCTTTTTTCCTAAAGGAGCTGTTCAATTATTTTTGAAGGTAGATGAAGAACAAGGGTGTTTCCTCTAACATTCTTTATACACAAATCACCAATCACAACTCCTCCATTGATGACAGGGCATCGTGGGGAAATGTAGGCAACAGTGCTTGGCTGGTTCTGGGCCTGAGATGTTGGATGGTGATCGTTGCAGTTTCCCTAAAAACTGAAGCCTCGTCAGACTCCCAGAAACCTGCAGAAGGTACTGGTTAGGGCTCAGACACCGCTGTCAGATAGGATGAGTCCGATTCCTCCAGTTGATTCTGAGAAACGGTACGTCACGACTCATCGACTCATAAATCATAATTAATTGACCTGTGTTCTTTACACCCATGCCAGGAATGTTACAGAGGAAGCTGCTGGTAGAGGATGAACGGCCAGCAATCCTAAATAGTAATGGATTCATATCTTTGAATGAATTTTGATGAGACAAATACGTGAAATCAGGTCTTATACTTTAGGCGAAAAACCGCATAAATCGGTCATGCACAAGTGTTTTTGATATATTTGTACTTGTGTTCTTCAAACCGTGTCCCTTTCTTTAAACTGTCTCTTACTTATAGAAGCTCTTTTGGCCCAAAGATGGTTTAAACACCTGAAACGTCGACTGCTGAATGAGTGAAATTTAGCAGAACTGTCATTAATAGTGGCATAAACATTTATTAAACGCATGTGCTCTAAATAAACCTGGTAGTGGTCGGTCAGCATAGTGGATAACACTGTCACTTTCCGAGTAGGGGTCACTGAACAGATATAGTTATAATACTGCTATGAGTTATAACACTTTACAACCAATCAGATGACATGACTGGAACCAGTGGTTGTATAAATGCATGTATTCCTGCCTCAATATGTTCTCGCTCACCCAGGCTGTAGTTCGTGGCCGATTCTCATCGGCCTGCTGCTCTCCGTGCTCTCGGTGGCCCTTGTGATTGTGCTGGCCATCAAGCTGCGGCTGACCCAGCGCTTCTGCGGCGGTACAGCAAAGCTCTCCTTCCAGAGGGGGACATGGCCAGTCAGTTCAGCCACCCCGGGATCCTCGCGGCCAACTTCCCTGGCCACCTGATCAACATTACCCAAGGGCAGCAGCAATACACTGCATTACTAATCCTAGCCACTAGCAATAATAATGCTCACAGCAGAACACTCCTGCCGCAAGGGCAGCAGCAATACACTGCATTACTAATCCTAGCCACTAGCAATAATAATGCTCACAGTAGAACTCTCCTGCCCCAAGGGCAGCAGCATTACACTACCTTACCTTACTTACTACCTTACTAATACTTACTGCTTGCAACACCCTCCTTACCTGAGATCAATCATCATTACATCAGCATTTTTGTGGTTGGCTTTTTAAGCTAATGCTAACCACCTCTTAGCAAAAGAATAATAACATGCTCTTTGCCTCAAACTAGTTTATCAAAGTAAATCCTTTTAACCAAATAAATGTTAAACATTCTTACCTTTGGAATAAATGCAGTGAAAAATCTTTTTTCTCGCCTCCTCCGTTTCTTTAGACCCGCCCCCTCTACGACTTGATTGGTTATTTCTCTGAACCAATCAATTTTCAATTTTCCCTCAGAACGTTTTTGAGTAAGTAAAACTCCCATGAGCTACACAACAGAAGTCAGCAACGAGAACGGCTTAATAAACTAGTAGACTTAAAATGGAAAAAGACATTCGAATAATTCAATGGAGGACTTAAAACTTCAATAAGAAAATATCTACGAGCCAGCCAGGAGTCGAACCTAGAATCTTCTGATCCGTAGTCAGACGCGTTATCCATTGCGCCACTGGCCCTCCGATGCGAAAGAGGAGGGATAACTTTCACAACCAATGAAATCAAGAGAGGCTTGTCATTTAGCCAATAGTGTTAGTTCTGATTTTTATGGCGCACATGTGCAGACAGGGTGAAAGAGAATGCAAGAAAAAACTAAAAAGCAAAATAGCTACATTACTAGACTAAATGAATACAGTATTGTGTCAGATACTGTGTTCTAGCAGCAGAGAGATTTTCTGCAAAAATGCAGAACAAAGAGACACCAATATGACTGCAAATAAAAGCGCAGGACAAAGAATGTGCAGTGTAATGAATAGAAGGGTGTTTACAGAGGTAATTCAAGTCATAAAGATGTATACGTATGCATTTGGACTATTAAAGTATTAAAATAATTAATTGTTTACATTCTTAATCGAATGAGGTATAACTAGTTCATTCTAAAATATTAAGTTATTGTGAAAATATTTTTCACATCACAGTCTGAAGGCTTGAGGGCACCACAAATTTGTCATCTACAGTGACAGTGGGGTTTTACTTGAAACAGGTCCAATGAACACTTAATGAAGCTAATTCATGTAAATAGCAAACAAACGCATAGTGTGATTGACATTTAAGTACCATATTATTTAATTTGTATGTGTCAGTACTCTTATTACAGGCAACAGACCAGTCTGCATATTGTTGTATACTTATTCTTTATTTTTTGTCTATTTGACTCTTTTTTCCTAAACACTCAAATATTTTTAGAGTTTTAAATTATCTGCATGGGAAACCAATTTCCTTGTACCCTGAGCAATTACAAAAAAGTGGTCAAAGTCGATGCCTCGATAAAGTACATAACTGGATGCATCAAAACTTTCTCCAATTAAATAAAGACAAAACTGAGATGATCTTTTTGAATTCATGAGGAAAGATCAATTCTCAGTGTCCGTCTGGAATCTAGAGCACTTAAGATGCCCACCCATGTAAAAAAAATCTTGGTACGATCATGAATGGAGACCTTAGTTTTAGACCACACTAAAATTGTAACAAAGTCAGCATTTTGACACCTTGAAAACATTGCTAAAGTTAGAGGCTTTGTGTCCAAACAAGATTTGAAGAAACTTTACCATGCCTTTATTTCCTGCAGTGTTATTATTTTTTGTTGTTGTTTTTTTGTCTATTTGACACTTTTTTCGTATATTGACTATGGCAGTGCTCTCCTTCCTGGGATTCTCAGGTCCTTGCAGTCTCTGATATGTTTGAAATATATGTACCTGGTCGGTCTCTTAGATCTGCAGGAGCTGGTCAGTCACTGGTAAAACCATATGCTGCTCACTGCTGGAACAAACTGCCATCAATATCCAATCTGCACCAAACCATACCAACTTTACAATACCACATGATTCTCCTCCACATTATTTCAAAATATCTTCACTTCTATTGCACTTTTAATTTTCTTTAATGAGTTTTGTATTCTTTTGTTTCGTCAATAATTTATTTCTGCTCAATTCTTATGATGTTCCTATAAAACACATTGAATGTCATTTTTCTGTATATGATTATGCGCTATATGAATAAATCGCACTTCATTTAAGACTTATGTGCGCTTAACCAGTGACACCCCGCTGTGCATGAGGTATCGGTTATAAATAGGGCCAGTGGCGCAATGGATAACGCGTCTGACTACGGATCAGAAGATTCTAGGTTCGACTCCTGGCTGGCTCGGTTCTATTTTGGAAGAGCTGGTGGTTGCCCCTGTAATCACAAGGCTTAGGATTCGAATCCCAGGACTATTAGTGGCACCACTGAGGTAAACTTGGGCTGTCCCCGCACGCTGCTCCCTTGTTGGTGGCCCAATGCTTCACTTGGTGAATGGGTTATATTTTACAGAGAAATAATTTTACGTCTCACTCTGTGTGCTGTACTGTGATGAGTCCATTTAGCAATTCTAATCCAGTCCTTGTGGGAGCCCAGCATAAACTGTATATACCATCCAATCCACAGTGTGTGTGTGTGTGTGTATGTGTGTGTGTGTGTGTTGCAGGGGCGTAGCACCAATTTCTGGGCCCTATGCACAAGCATCTATCTACAACTAACCTTACTACTAATCTAAGAACTCTTATATGTATAACAAAAAAGCCTTATTAAGGTAGCCTTGCTACTAATATGACAGCATATCCTCATGAACCTATATGACATTGAGCCTACAAACTTAGACTATTATAGTCCAATAACAAATATTAATTTCGTTTTTGAATTAGTATTCTATTGAAATGGCATAGGCTATGCAAAGAAGGCATCATATAATATGCCGTTGTGTTATTAGCACTGATAATCGCGGTGGTATTGAAGTGTTTTGTAACCACAGCAGGGCTTCACTTGTAAACTATTTGCTCTCACCTTTATTGGGAAAGAAGTCTGTTTGCAGTTGCTTTCCCTCATTTCTTTTTTTTATCCCTTTCTTGCCTCTCTTTTCTTTTCTGAGAACCGGATTTAGCTTTCTTAGACATCATCCTCCACAGCACTGTTATGCACCGCCGTCTGCCGTTTCAGCAGAATGAACGCTACTTCAGATGCGCCTATAGTCAAAAAGCCCGGTGAAGTTGGACTAAACCATTTCGTGCAAGGGAGAGGGTGCCTGTCCTCAGACACTATATGTACTTGGACAACATTTAAAGCATCAATCAACTGATGCATTTACCCAAAATATTAACGTTTACTTTAGTTAACAACATTCATTGTGATCCTAAAATTATATTTAAAGGAAAATAAAATTTCACTCCTCAGGGCCCCTCCCCCCACTTGGGGTCCTGGTAATTTAGTCCCACTTTTCATCCAACTACGACGCCCCTGGTTCCAAGCTGCTAAGAGGTGGTGTGTGTAGATTTGTATGTGCTGTGGATGTGTGAACAGTCCTAATGTGTTCGCAACTGCTGTAGTTACCAACTTAGCAAACGGCAAGCATGTTCTAACTTACTAATCCACTCCCCTAAAATGAATCTTCCCTTGTACTGAGAATAGTCCTTTGTGTAACAAAGTGTGATTGAAACTTCTGAAACCAGTGCCATGAAAATGTTGGACAGTAAATAAGTCAGCCAGCCCAAATCATCTGGAAAGACTGTAGTTACCATGTGCTCCTTTCAGATGGCCGGCCATGTTCTGGCACAGACGCTCACGTTCCGCCTCATTCAGAACCTCAGTGAAGAAGGTGCGCACCTGTTAGAGTCAAGGAGGAGTTAGATCTATTCCTCACTGACACAGTGGGTCACTCACCCACTAACCCCACCCATACCTGAGTTACATTGTCATCATCCGCACTGTTGTAGCGGCCAACATCAGGAGACACATGGAATTTGGACTCCATGAAGTGAGACTGACAATCAGGGGCACTAAAGCTGTTGGGGAAATAGTTGGGTGCTCCTCCTGTAGGTAAGAAGAGAAAAAACTTAGATGTTGCAGTCCAACATGCATTCGATTACCCCCCGGCCACTCAGCACCTTCAGGTCTGTTGTTCAGTTCAGGCCTCCTGATGAACCAACTGATTTATCTAACCTGAGAAATTAGGATATTATCAAGTGACAATTCTATCTTTGTAGCCCTCTGTAGACCAGGTGAAGTAATATGTGAGTATGGAGCCAGCATGGAAGAAAGACTCTTTATGCGTATCGTGACCAAGCACTTCATAATGAGTAGGGTGAGTGTTAGCGATAATACAAATAACAAACTCGAATGACTCAGACTTTCATTGGCGCAGTAAGTACCCTTCTATTTATTATAATGTACATTGCTGCTGCTATATTTGCACACTCATTTATTGCTGTCTACCTCTGTGCTCTGTGCCTTTGCACATGCACGTCTCTGCTGCTAGAATACAGTACGTTAAAACATTTTATTTATTCAGATTAGTGCAGTAGCTGTTGTTGACTGCACTAAAGGTCTTGTCTGCACTACATTTCCTGTCTGTACCTGTGGTCTTGTGGTGTTCTGTTCCGTTTGTTATTGTGTTGTACTCTGGTCCTGGAAACACATGGTTTCATTTCACTGTGCACAGCGTGTATATGGTCAAAATGAATAAACCTACTTGAGTTATAATGTTTTTGCGGTTTCTTTTGTTTTACACATCCTCAGTAGAGATAACATTTCAGTTTTAATGCACAAATACGGTCAATACTGGAATAAAGGAAAACATAAAATGTAGCTAAATGTGCAATTAAAATTTACAGAAAGTGTGCAAAGTTTTTTCTTATAGAGGTACATTAAAGGGATCAAGTAAATTCAAGGAGTTGACAGCCTCCAAATTCCCCAGAATTTAATTCAATCAAACAGCTTTGGCATGTGATGGACAAACCAAACCAAGCCACTGAGATCCTGCCTTGCAAATTATAGGGTAAAGGGGGCAATTGGCTTCTCCAGTGTAGCAATCATTAGTTACAGGGACAGTCCCCCCAGAGAAACTGAGGGTTACGTTTCTTGCTCAAGGACACAGATACTGTAGAAAAATACTGTAAATACTGTAAAAATACTGTACCGCAAATACTGTAGAACTGTTGGAACTCGCATGGACCCAAGATTCATCCAGAAAACAGTCAAGTTGGGTGAAGGAAAAATCATGGTTTGCGGTTACATCTTTTCACATAAGGCTATAGTAACCTAAAAAGTCATAAAACTTTATTTCTTATCATTCAATTGTTACAATAAATGGATCAATTTAATGCCAAGGACTTTCACATTAAAAACTGGGTGCAAAATGAAAGAGTCAGAAAGTGTTCTGATGTTCACAGCTTGTTAAAGTCCATAACACCTGCATTATTGAGCATGTCTGGGGTAAGATGAAGATGGAGGCTTGGAAGATGAAACCAAAGAATCTTGAGGATCTCTGGGAATCCTGCAAGACTACTTTCTTTGCCACTCCAGACTTCATCAACAAGTCATTGCCATGAAGTATGGATGCAGTCCTCCAAGCTCATGGAAGTCTTAAACATTATTCATTATTTTTTCCAAGGCATCATGACTTTATGTTTTGATGTTATTGTAGCATGTTTGTGAGAGAGAGAGAGAGAGAGAGAGAGAGAGAGAGCAGAAGGTTGTGGGTTTTAATCCCAGGACTGCTAGTGGCACCACTTAAGAGCCCCAAGGTACTGGCAGTCCACTGCCTTCCTTGGTGAATGGGTTAAACACTGAGAAACCTAAAGAAACCATCACTGGACCCTTCAGATGTCAACAGCTACAGACCTGTCCCTCCTCTCCTTCTTTTCTAAAGTCCTGGAACGTGCAGTGTATAACCAAATCAGCTCTTTTCTCTCCCTATACAGTATGGCCAGGCACCTCTCTCTCTGTCTCTGTCGCTAGCAAGAGAGTGAGACAGAGTAAGAGAGAGCGAGAGAGGTTTAAATACGGGCAATCCACATGCTCCGAAAAAAACTTTTCCAGAGCCTGTGAACTGCCTCTCTACTCTCTCTCTCTCTCTGTGTCTCTCTCTCTTAACATTTTTGTATTAAGCTGAATTTAAAATGAAATTAAAGTGTTTCAAATTCAGTCAGCACTGTACAGTACAGCATGGTTTCTCTGTACATTTTCTTTGAGTTTAAAATTAAATTATTTAGGGTTTATACACTATTAAAGTAGGCATTTAGGGTACATAGTCATATATAATCATAAGCTCACAATACAGGATGATGTTGCTGGTTGTTTAAGATGATTGCAGAGCTGTTTCTCAAACTATCCTGTGGGTTTTTTAATGACTGAGGGTGCTCTTCCACAGAACAGTAGGTGAGCATACAGAAGAGTGAAGCAAAGGTGAAGCATGACATTTTTTCCCCTCAAAGATGAAAGTGCTGATTATCTTATAGTGCACATATTGACTTCAGCCTTGTATTGCTACTGTACTTTGTAGAATCTATTGGATGTGAGCTGAGACATTGAGGTCAGTTATTCAAATAAAAGCAAAACTAAAAAACATGAGATGTCCTTTATTCCTTATGCTCTTAGATAATTTGAGTTGACTTTTATAGTAATTTATGTATTTAATGTTTTTATTGTTGGCTGTTTTATTTTTTGTTTTCTTATTATGATGTTTGTGACTGACACAATTCAGGTCTCACACTGAGTGTTGTTTTCTGCCATGTCAGTCTTTAATAAATCTAATCTAATAAATATAGAGTTGGGCGGTACCAAAGATTTATCACAGTAAATATAAAACTGGCCGTTTAATACATTTTACAGGATGAAATGAATAACTGTATCTGACTGAACTTGCACTTGCCTTTTCACCAGTGATGCTTGAAGATGTGAAGTCGACCATAGTTTCACACTCTTTGGCAAAAATATACTTTTCACGAAATATTTTCAAGCATCCAAAGAGGTATTTAGACTTAGTATGCAGAGGTGCTGGTCAAAAGTTTTATTGCACATATTTGTATAATTTACAAAATATTCATTAATAGAAAACAGACACTTTTTATTGGTTACAAAATATGTTATTGGTAACGTGTTCTTAACTGTGCCAGAATAGTTCGTGCAACGTTCTTAAAGATGAAACCACAGGGGGTTCAGGGAAAAGCAAAAACCCACCAACATGCACTTCCCCTACAGGTTTGCGTAGAAGCGGGCTAGTGTTCGGTCTGCCCCGTCTAAACACACACACATACACACACACACACACAAAGCGGGTATGGAGGAAAAGCTAATCTTAAAAGTCTCTGAGTGTCCAGAATCTAGTGGCGGGTGGATCGTTCCAAATATCGATACTATCGATATCAAAGTTAGTACTGATATTGATTGATACCAGTGTCATAAGATCGATACTTTCAAGTGCCACTTCAGTCACAGCACGGATCACTCTCTGTTCTGGAAACACACTGGAAACACAACAAATCTTTAATAAAACATAAAACACTGAGCTTCAGAATAGGAGAGAGGAGGAGAGCCCCACCCCCCACCCCACCCCCCGACCACGACAGACCCAGACCCCTGCCCCAGAGGCAGAGGTCACTGGCAGAAGTCTTTCAGTGTGGCAGAGAATATCCATGGAGATCATTTTGGTGAAAGTAATATTTTAGTCTTCAGCATTAATTAATATTAATTTTCAAAGCTGGTAATTTGTTACTTCAGAAAACTCAAAAAGTATAAATTATGCTACGACCTAGATACAGTACATTCATCCCACTGAAAGGTGTTATTTAAATGAATAAATTTAATGGAATTGAAACAAATACATTGCATATAATATGGCTCAGATTTGACTGAATATAATTACCCTTTTGTGGTAACTGTGATAATTACTATATTTCAGCAACAAATAGATGTGCTACAGTCTTAATCATTTATATTTCTTTATTTCTTTGGGGGTTGTTTTAATTGCAATTTATTTGTTGTATTTTCACTAATTGTTTACTTTAAAATTATTTTAATTATTATAAATGTATTTATTGTTTATTTGTATTGTAGTTTGGTGTGAGAATGTTGTGTTCTTTCTTAATTTAAGAAAAATTTCATTGTTCTATTGTCATTGTTATTATGAAAATAGAATATTTTTGTATTCATAACATTGCTCAAATTCTGTACTGGGTTTTAAGTAATTAATAATGCAAAGGAATAATCACAAAAACACTTAAAGGACAGGCAAATTCATTCAAATTTAGCAATTTGATGATGCATCCACCTTAATTATTAAAATTTTTTTAAAAAGTATTGTATCGGTATCAGCAATACTGGCTCTGGATACTGGATCGATACCAAATTTTGTGGTATGGCACAGCACTAGTGGTTACCATGACAATTACAGACCATTTGGCGCCCTCTGCTGCCATATTTCTGGCAAGACTCCCTACCAATTACTGGTTACACAAATTGACAGAAGTATTGGGACACACCTCGCCCACACCCACGTCCGTTCCAGTACCCCCTAACCCTAACCCTAACCCTAACCCTAACCCTAACCCCAGTGCCCCCCCCCCAACACACACACACGCACACTTTAACAACATTGTGGGCTCATAAAAACGTATTGCACAGAAGACAGCAGCATAAAAACCTCTGTGCTGCCTTTTTCTTTTTGAAGCCAATCTAAGGGTGTGTCTATAAGGCTTAAATGGGACCCCAGCTTAACTGGCATGAAGAATTTTGTACAAAGCTACACCTGTACATTGCACGATGTGGCTACGGGCCAAGACGTTAAGGGCAACCTAACACAAAATGCTAAAGACTTTAATTCAAATAGCTAATTTATCGTATCGTACATTTGCTCAAAAATCATGATAAATGTACATCATGCCAAATTTGCACCTGCTACAACTGTATGCCAATACTTTCCAGACCATGAATCCTGGTATTTTAAGTAACGGCAGCACGTTTCACTTTCCTGTAATTGTATGCTAGCTCGTTGTATTGTATCTGTCTTAAAACTTTGGTAGATATTTATGTGTACACCTTGCTCTATATTTGTATTTTTAGTTATATTGGTACTTTTCAGTTGGAATCTTTACTCTTTAGGGGAGTGTTCTCAGATCAAAGCGCATGGACTACCTACTCTCATGAGTGACTCTGTTATTGGGGATTGGGTTTATCCTTCACGCTACTCCCCTGCTGTACGCATGCTGTAGTCCCCTCAACCAAAGTCACTTCAGAATTAGTTTCAGAGCACATGGGCCATTTTCATGGGTTCCCCGAGGACATTTTCTTGACAGAGAGCCCCAGGCCACTGTCAAGTTCTGGAAGGCCTTCTGCCATCTGATCGATTCCTCCTGTAGCCTCTCATCAGTATATCATCTGCAGACTTAGGGGCAGACGGAACGACCAACCAACTACTTGAACACTTCTTGAGGTATACTATGGATTCCAGCGTCCAATGTTTGACAAATAAGAACCAGGGCCCGTATTCACAAAGCTTCTTAGAATTCTCTCAGAGAGCTCCTATCTTAGCCTAAAAAGTCCTATCTG
>JBBPDB010050618.1:7500-10973 GCA_037974465.1 Brachypetersius altus | reverse complement strand
TGTTACTAGACTCTGAAGCGCAGGGGAGAAAGAGACAAATAGAAAGAGAAAGAGAGAGAGAGAGAGAGAGAGAGAGGGAGATAGATATGAGGATCAGTGTCACTGTTTTGGCTGAAAACAATAGCCCTGTTCTGCCTTTGCTCATACCTGGCGTGGCTCCTGCTCCAGCTCAAAAGTACAAAGGAACATTATTCAGGCGTCCGAGTGAGGTGTACCTGTACCTCTCTCTCTCTCTCTCTCTCTCTCTCTCACTTGAATGAATCATTAGATATGTACCTGTATTTGAATGAGACACCTGTCTAGTTACTGGAATTAAACAAGGAAACAATATTTTAAGTCTTAGTCCAGCCAAGAACAGTGTTTATCTAGGCATCGATTCTTTATCTAGGCATTGAAAGGAGAGTTTGCTGAAAAAAATCCAAAAAATAAACAGAAATAATAATAAGTTACAGCACTTTCCTCTTACCCTGAATGTTTCTTACATGTATGGTTCCTGAAGTTTGCTTCTTTAGTTAACTTCTCTTGCACTTTCAATTTTCTTTCATTGATTTCCTCTGTAATATTTAATTTCTTCCACTATTTTATTCTATTGTTTTATTTTAGAATAACATAAAAAAATAATTGAATGATCTTTTGTGCATGATAACATGCCATATAATTATATTTTTTAAAAGTTGGATGCTTATATATGACATGTTTGGCACTGCGATTTGAACCCAAAACCTTCCGACTGCAGGACCAACTTTCAAACGACCAGACCACCAGCTGCCTTTTTTGAGGCTATTGCTAGCCTCATGGCAGTGACAGCTATAGCTTGCTAAAGGAGCATGAGGACGTCATCACCATTGCAGAGCATGATGTGCTAAGCACCCTGCAGCGAGTCAAAATCAGGAAAGCTTCAAGGCTGGACCGTATGTCTGGACACCTGCTGTGCTGCCAACCAGCTGACCTTCAGTGGATCTCTGGCTCAGTCTGTGGTCCCTACATACTTCAAAAGATCCAGTATTGTCCCAATACCAAAGAGCAACAAGCACATACACTTGATTACTGGACTGTTCTTGATTTTTTAGAGACTCAAAAATCAGAATCAGAACTAAACTTGATCGATCCCAGAGGAAATGGCTTATGTTATTACTGCCCTGTGTCCTTGAGCAAGACACTTAACCCTTAGTTGCTCCTTAGGGCATCAGCCAAATGCCAAATGACAATCTACATAGAGACAGAGAGACAAGAACAATATAAAATATTGTATAAGCTGAAATAAAGCTCTACTGTGGTCAGTAAGAGTGTCAGTATTATAGATATATAAATACAATTATTGATAAAGTCTTCATCAAAGCATCCACCTCCAGCTCCACAGATCAACTCCAGTTTGTCATCCACCCCAACAGATCAGCAGAGGACAACATTTCCCATGTTCTACACACCATTGGCATCTAACTGAATGTCTGCAAAGCCAAGGAGCTTGGTCCTACAGCTCTGCATCATCTATGGGACTGCAGTTGATATCTCACCTGCCTTTCTGCCTCAATGTACCTCACCTACCTCTTTGCCTCTCTACCTCTCTGTGCCTCACCCCCCTGCCTCTGGTACTCACTGTATCTTACCTACCAACTGTTATTTAAGTGTATTCAGCACACCAGCTCACTATGCACTTTACAGTACATAGATATTCTACTCTATTACATTACATTTGCCCACTGTACAGACCTTGATTATAATTTATATTAATAATCACTATAGTGATCACTATAATAATCACTAATTTATTTGTAAAATGTATTGCACAATTTCACTATATGTTGGACTTGTATAACTGTGTATATGACAAATAAAGAATCTTGATACTAGATCTTAAAATAGCACATTAAGGTATTACTTCCTTAAAGTGTATGTGTTTGTTTAAATAAAGGCTTTAGCAAATTTCATACTGCAGAAAGCTAGTGGAAGCTAGTTAGTGTAGTAAGGAATTCATCAGACAGCAGCAATAGCACTCATTGCTAATAGCACTCATAAGCCCATCTTAATTTCACTGATTTAGAATGACTCTTTTAAAAATAAAGGTGCCAACTGCAACCAAGAAGGTTCTTTGTAACAATACCATAGAAAAAAAACATCAAACATTTGACCTATAATTTGAATAAGTAGCTCTTAAAATCATTGTTTGTTGATTTTATCGTGATAGAATAAGTACATGATATAGTATGTAAGTGGCCGTTACAATTTGTATATAATAATGATACTTTATCATTAATTTGATCATTATTATGTCAAATACAAATTCCATTATAAGCAGACCATGATAAACACTGTTTATCTGGAAGCTTGTAAAAAAGTTGTAAACAGTTGAATAAAATTCGAATCATAAGAAAGTATTTTTAAATATGGTACCACTGGTTCTCCTTGTCTGCTAATTTGTCATAAACACTAAATATTTTCTGTGCTTTAATTCAAGTTTTAGTGAATGTTTAGTGTAGTATAGTCTTTTGGGTCAGAAAAATCCCTGTTCATTTCAGATAATTTTTAAAATACCAAATAAATCAGGAACTTACTTGTTATACACCATGAATCCCTTTAACAACATCCAAAATAACCTTTCAACAGATGGTTCTTTACCAAACACACAAGAGAGTAAATTATATATATTTTTTTACATTTAAAGAACTCCCACAGAATAAAAATTCTACCTTATGCAGCAAAATTGTCTTAGAGCCAAGAACCATTTACTGTAAGAGTAGTGTGACTGACTACATTTTCTTCATGACACACACACACACACACACACACACACACACACACACACACACACACACCTTATATTTGATCTTTACACTGTACAGGCCCACATGATATTGAGCTTTACAGCAGAACATAGTGTGAGGTGTGTGGAGGTGTCAGTCTTGAGTCACACATCTCAGCATCAAGTAAACGCATGTGTGAGTTGTAAGTGATGGAAGAGAACAAAAGAAAAAGAAAGAAAAGAAGAACTGGAGAGGCATGGAAAGTTCTCAAGAAGGACTTTTTGTTTGTCAAGAGTATGACATTCAGCACACTGATTGAAAGATAAAACGTGGCCTGTGTAGCAGGTGCACATACCTGATGTGAACACATTTATGAGAGAGATTTACATCACAATTCATATTTACAGCTCTGGAAAAAACAGCACTGCAAACATGTTCAATCTTTTATAGCTGCAAGTATTGAACTGTTTTGTCTTATTTTTAAGAACTGCTGACAATAGTTCTCCTAATTTCCAAATAAAAAGAATATGATGTGAACACATTTATGAGAGAGATTTACATCACAATTCATTTTAAAGGATTTAACACCAAAATAAGAAAACTTGAATATTCAAAGAAAACAAATCTCTCATTCTCTCTCAAACAAAATTTAACTTCTAGTAGTGTTTTACCATCCAACTGGTCTGATTGTGAGAGGAGAGTGTTGATTACAGCAGTCTTTTTATACTTTTC
>JBBPDB010050618.1:0-5000 GCA_037974465.1 Brachypetersius altus | reverse complement strand
AATAATCCACCACCCAAAAAATACCTGTAGTCCACAGATGGACTACAGTCTGTGGCTATAAACCATTACATGCATCTACATGGTAGGTGGAGCTGATAAAACAGATATGAAAAACAGATATGAATGTAATGTATTTTTCATCACTATGCCAACATTTCATGATAAATAGCTTATGGTCATTTCCGCATGACAGTTGTAGGGTTGAAATGAGGGGACTGTATAGAACAGGGCAAAAGATTAAGATCTACGTCCCTAAACCATGACGTTTACATAAGCCGCGGGCTCCTAAACAAAGGTGCAGTCTTAGGAGCAGTAAATCCTTCGGCCTGTCCCGTAATCATATCACGAAAAAGTGATTCTTGGCAGGAACAGGCTTACATGAAAGATAAAACTAAGGAATGGTGAAGAGAAAAGAGAAAACGCAGAAAACAACAAGCTTTGCGAGGGAGAGAGAGAGAGAAAGAGAGAGAGAGAGAGAGGGAAAGCGAGGGGAAGAGATAGATAGAGAAAGGAAAAGTGAGGGAGGGGGGGTGGAGAGAGAATCTGATCGTGGGAAAGCCCACCTAACATCTCTAACATGACAAGTGCAGAATCAGTTCCAATTCCTCTGGTGGCTGTAGACTGTAAACACAGCACTGGACTGGGACTCACTTCTCGCCCGTCCCTTTTCTCTGAGAGAGAAACGGAAAGATAATATTTCTTCATGAAAAATTAAATATTCATTTCTATACGGTCAGCATTTTTCCAAGAGTAAACCTAACATGTTAACCCATCATAGGATAGAAATGTGCCACTATTTCTTTGGTTGTTGATTTTATGTTCTTATTTTGACTAGTATATAATGGTGTGCAAAATCTGTCTGTTTTGTTGGGGAAAATAAATACACACACATTCTATAGGTATCACCCTTTAGTACAGTTTAATGCACAATAATTGATTATTAAAAAATAAATAAATAGACTGTAGCTGGTACAAATGGCACAATTCATGGTTTATATTAACTTTTTTCACAATATATTCTCAGAAAATACTTGAAATTTGTGCACTACAATTTGCAGAAAACACCACATTGTAGTTCCTTTTAGCTGTTGACACCTACTTTAAGACAAAATGGATGTAATTTAATTGAGTAAGTGTTCAAATGTTTGCATACAGCTGTGAACGTAAATCTTTTGGTGTTAATGGCATCACGAAACAATGAATTAATCACAGGTTTTGGCTGCTTGGTTTCTATAAAATAGACTCAGCAGTGAATACTACATAAAACTATCAATGTTTACATGACATGGTATAAAAGCAGTTGAACTAAATGTAGTCTACGATTTTAAACGTTGCGGATGCTGAATCTGGCTGTAAACTTTTTAGAGATAAAGGGGTTTTCTTATAACAGCGGCAATATTTTAAACACATTACTTTTTCATAGGGTTTATTGTTTCCTCTCATTGAAAAATTGCAGGCAGAGTGAGTGAGCTTAAGTTTCTTTTCTTTGGACATTACAGCTCTCTGCACTTCTCCAGGCTCCCTCTTCCCTCGTTATTGTAGGCCTTATCTGCAGTAATTGGTCTCATTAGTGGAGTGACTGGACCACTGGACCTATTGGTGCCTGTGTGTGTGTGTGGGGGTGTGTGTGTGGGTGTGTGTGTGTGTGTGTGAATGTGTGAGGCTGATGTCAGGCTCACTCAGTGCAGTGAGAGTTGTGTTGTGGGACTTGTGAGACACGGGCCGATTATTGTTGCTTTATTTTGGCCCGGCTGCAGCATTTTTGGGGGTTAGCATTCTATTCCCTCCTGATAGCAGCTACAACACACACACATACACACACAGGTTTGTTTTAATACAGTGTCAGGACACAAAGACATACATAATCTTTCAAATAAAGTAATGCGGCCCCTTATAGTCACAGCACCAACTGTGTGAAATTTCTTCTCTGCATTTAACCCTATCATTAAGCGAAGCAGGGGGCTGCCACCAAAGAGGGGCACCCGGGGAGTGTGTGGTGATGATACCTTGCTCAAGGGAACCTCAGTGATGACACTAGCAGTTGGGATTCAAACCCGCAACCTTCTGATTGCAGGGGCAACTTCCTAACCACTAGGCCACACAGCTGCCTTTATTACCTTTTCCTTTCGTTACTGACTGCCTTGTCAAAAATTACCTGTATTACCTCTTGAAAACATCTTTACATTTAGTGAACATTGTTGGAAAATGGACCAATTGAAAGCATCCAAAACTGCCTGCAATAAAGTTGCACATTAACATACACTGAAGCTACAATTTGAGGTTTCCTACAATACCAACAGTCTGCCTACGTTTATATTTATCCCCCGAAGCAAAGCTTGCCATTAAAAGGAATTTAACTGATTTTTTAAATTTAGTTGAGAGGTTAAACAATATGTGCCTTTTTTCAGTGGTGATGACAGGAACCAGGCATTGCAGCATATAAAGTATACATAAAGACATTGTTTTTGCCATCCAAACCTATCAATTGTTGTCTTGATGATGGTAAAATAGTGATCAAACTGGAAAAAACATGTGCCTTCAGTATCCTCTGTGTGTTTAAAAACGTAAAAACTGCAATAAAACAATGATTTGGCATCATTTAGCAGATTCAGGCGTTAAAAATCTTTTTCCTACTGGCTTTCCTACAGTAGAGCATTTTACATCTAATCACTGTGATACTTTATTCATAGCTTAACAATTGAATTCTGAAAATCTCAGATGTCCCCTTTCAAGCTCAAGGATAAAAACAAAACAAATGGTTTCAGCCTTTAAGTTAAAAAAGAGAAAAGAAACATTTGTAAAGAACATTTGTAAATAACACTTAAAGGCAAGATCACTTTGTTGGTCCTCATACCGAAGGTCCTCACAATGTAGACTGTAGTGATGTTTGTGCTGACTCATAATTCATAGGTCCTGTGGGATGACCTGCTGGTCAGGTGGGTTTGGGTCAGCTTATCAAAATAATTTGTGTGTGGCAGAGCGGGTGAAAAAGTGACAAAGCAAATATCTTACAGAAACATCGCAGGTCAGGTCGGGTTTGGGTCGTTGATTAATGAACAGTTTTGCAGGCTGGGCGGGTTCAGGATTCAACATTCAAGACTCTTTACTTGCCACATACACGATTATACAACATGTAGTGAAATGAGCCTCTAAAACATCTGCAAGATATTAAAGAAAACCGAAGGCTTAAATCAAACTGAAGGCTTAAAGTAATAAAAATATGTAGAAAAAAATGTATTCAAATGAACATTAAAAGATCCCGGCTCAAAAACTGGGTATATTCAAATAAACATTATAAACATAAAAACAACAATGGCTCATGGGATTACTGGTGTTCTGGTGGTTAGGGAGTTGGCCCTGTGATCTGAAGGTCATAGGTTCGAATCCCAGGACTTCTGGTGGCACCACTGAGGTTCCCATGAGTAAGGTATTGTCCCCCACACATTGCTCTCCAGGCGTTGTGTTCCTGGCTGCCCAATACAGAGAAAGAACTTCACACTGTGACAGAATAGTCACTTTACACTTCACTTCACTAATAAGTGTTTTTCCTTTTGTTTCCTTCTTTGTCCCCAAAATGCACAAAAACACACACACACACACACACACACACACGCAAGTTCAGACCCATACTAAGCTGTATGTCACTAGAGAATTCATGTAGCTCATAGATTTAACTGCTTTAGCTGACAAATGGCAGAAAACACACACACACACACACACACACACACACACACACACACACACACACACACACACACACATACACAAATTAATGAGCACCGGCCCTCCAGGTGTCCTAAACACTCTCAAACATATGGACGATGACAGAAACCCCACTTAACACCAGCTTGTAATATTTATACATGTATATCAACAGACAAGCATGGATACTGCCATTAACACCATACAAACACACACACACACACACACACACACACACACACACACACACACACACACACACACACACACATAATAATGTGGCCAGATGTATCATGTAGAGCCACAATATGCAATATATCATTTTCAAGAAAAATAAATAGTACCTGCAACATACAGGGGTGTGTGGAGTTATGAGAACTGACGTTTATTTAAAAGTCTATTCATCAAGCTGACCCAGCGGAGCTGGCCTGGGCCTTTGGGCCTCCACTAGCTTCTCAGAAAACACACACACTTACTCACCGTCTTCGCAAAGCAGACGCTTCAAGTGCAAGGAAAAACAATTGAACTGTTGAGAAAAATGTACAGGTCTGTATTATGTCTCATATATTATCTATATGAGCAGCACTTGTTTCAGTGAGGCCTGATGAATTACCCTGAAATACTTATATACCATAATAAATAGATTTTGACATTGAATATGAAAAAATACTCTGTCATCTGTTAATTAAAAGGCAGATGCAGTGAATTTGCTAGATTTGACTGTGTAAATCATTGCCATATGATAAATATATATGAAAAGCTGACATATAGATAAATCTTTTTATGTAATTTATAACGTTATATATACGTAGAGCACTGTTTGTACATAATATATAGCTTTTACACAGGCCACATTATAATGGCCATTGCTGTAGATGTATAGCATTTCTCAACATTTTTTCTTCCTTTTTCTTCCTCCATTCACACATTTGTGGTCCATCATCTAATATGCATAGACTTTACCAACTCACATGAAACTTGATGAAGTAAGGTAGAGGAATGTTTTGATATGAACAACTAGCTCTCCAACAGTAAAGGCTGCCAGGTGAACACCTTTATGCTCCACACAAATGTGATAAAGCTGAAACACAGTTTGGGAATTAGTTTATTTCCTTAAATTCTCAGGTTTAACTCCAATGGCTTATTGTTTACTCACTACATGGAAAATAATGCAAATTGTAAACTGGTAAGTTATTGCTTGGCAATAGTGGGAAATTGAATGGAGGGGTGTGTGTGTGTGTGTGTGTGTGTGTGTGTGTGTGTGTGTGTGTGTGTGTGTGTGTGTGTGTGTGTGTGTG
>JBBPDB010050578.1:0-10974 GCA_037974465.1 Brachypetersius altus | reverse complement strand
CTTTTTACAAATGAGAGCTGGCTGTTGTTTCATTTTCAGGCTGAAAATATAGACACGCGGCGCTCCTTTTCCTCTCTACCTTTCCTCTGCTCCGTTTCTCTCTATCTGTCTCTCTCTCTCTCTCTCTCTCTCTATGTTCTCTGTTCCGTCTCTCTCTCTCTATCTCTCTCTCTCTCTCTCTGTCTCTGTGTTCTCTGCTCCGTCTCTCTCTCTCTGTGTGCGCTGCTGCATTTCTCTCTCTGTCTCTCTCTCTCTCTCTCTCTCTCTCTTTCTCTCTCTCTGTGCGTCACGTGACAGTACAACATCAAAACACAAGAGGGGGTGAAGAGCAGAGTGTGCTCCGTGCTGTGACTGGAGAGGCACTTGAAAGTACCGGCACTAAAGTATCAATCTTATGACTCTGGTATCGATCAATATTAATACCAGCTTTGATATTGATATTATCGATATTTGGATCGATCCGCCCACCACTACTGGGTAGTCATTTGCAAATTTCTTGCTTTGCTTGTCCTTCATCATTTGCATCCATGGTTAGCTATTGAGCACTGCCTGAGCCACTCCTGTGCTGAAGTTGAACACAACTAACTTATCAAACAGAGCTGGTAAGTTGTATAAGCCACATATTTTTTTGTTTTGTTAATAGACTGCAATTTTATTATTGATGTTGACCAATGCATTGCAGTTGCTTCCGGGCGAGTTTGGATGCATTGTAAAAAGAAGCTGATCTTTGTAGCAACAGCTTCAAATATAGTTCGTTGTAAATGTATTTGCTCTCTCACTTCAATTAGAGGTGTTGATTAAAAAAAAAGACTTGCCATTTTATCTTCATTCAAGTCTGTGCTTTATCGTTACAGTGTGTAATTGGTGGTGCTGTGGGTGTTTGCTTTGAAGGTAATGGCTCACGTACAGATCCGCCACTATGTGGATGATGATGAGATGTATGTGAAGGACATCTTCACCCTTGGTATGAGGGAACACATCCCGTACTTCTACTTGTGCTTGTTGAAGCAGAGACGTACCCAGATGCTGCTGGCTTGTGGGTTCTGTTTTCTGCTGGTCAGCTCCAAGTCCCTCCTGCTGGCCGTGCTGGCAGTCTTTCTACTCCTGACTGCATGCTTGCTGCTAATCTTCTACATGTTCTCCAGCTACATCCAGAACTCCATGCACAGGGACTTCAGCAACATTCGTCAGACCTACCTTGAGCAGCACAACTCCTGTTTCTGGGTGGCTGAGAGTCAGGGCCGTGTGGTGGGCATGGTCGCGTGCCTCCCTGCAAAGCAGGATGACGGCTGTCTGGAGCTCAGGAGGATTTCGGTGAAACACTCCCACAGGGGCCAGGGTATCGCCAAAGCACTCTGCCGCACTGTGGCAGACTTTGCTCGCAAACAGGGCTGTCCTGCTCTGGTGCTCTACACCTCGAGTGTCCAGACAGATGCTCAGAGGCTCTACGAGTCTGTGGGTTACAAGAAGGTCAGGGAGTTTGCTGCTCCGGAGGTGTTATCTTCTATCACTAAATTTACGGTGGTCAAGTACATGCTTGACTTGCAGCAGCCAAGAAGGAAAGACAAGTATGGAACAAGATTAGAAATATAAGCTTAAAATTCAGATTCAGTTCGTAAACATGTATTTTAATTCATATGCAGTGTAGATTTGTTATTTTCTTTTGTGTATCTCGCAAACTCTTGTCTTTTTTAATACTGCTGTGTCTTGAACAAGGGGGTCTGTAGAGAGAAGTGTGATAGGGTGTATCTGCCTGTGGTCGAGTTTGCATCCACCAACTAAAACAGGACTTTCCACCATATATGCAAATTGAAACATCATGTGTGTGATTTCAAACAAAACTTCTTTACAGTAAGAGTGACAGTAAATTTCTGTGCTGGATTTTGCATAACAGGCACACTGCATGCAGTTCATCGTTCCTTTGGGTTTTTTCTGTATATAAAAACTTTTAAAAAAACATTTTGACTGTGTTGTTACTATAATGAGGCCTCAATAGAAGTTCTTCTATTTGACTAAATCTTTAGTTTTGTGGTTGACTGACTGTGCTCAGGCAGCCTGGGAATAACAAGATCATGTGAATAAAAACAGGAAATTTCAAGTCTGATGCTTCCTTTTCTGCGCATGTGCTTACTGCTTCTAGAAACACTGCCACTGCTGAACAGTGATATTCACTCAGCCCAGGAGGTAGACGATTAGTTACTGGCTAATTATACTAGGGAAAGACGGTTGAATCAAAACCTGTGTAATGGTGAGCTGATTTGTAACTTTATCTCTGCAGTCATTGGAGCACACACAGCAAAAGACTCAAAATGCAGGACTGAACACCACAGGAAATCATTTCTACCTTAGATCTTTATTCTGTCAGATTTGTGCAATATACAAAACTACTGTTTAATCTGTGAATTGATCAAATATTATTAATTGTTCATCTTGATACCATATCGTCTGCTGGTACACTACACTAAATCTTTACAGACAGCAGTGGCTGAGTTACACTGTTATTTGTTACACTTTACAGTTTGTTGTCTTTTTGTTCTATTGTCTCATATTTTATTATTTTAATCTTTTTTGTTGCACTGAGCATGCTAATGACACTAGACTTTCCCTCTGGATAAATGAACTTATTTCTTGTTTTCTGTTCTTGTCTCTCAGATGTGGTATCAGATCCGGAAGTATCAGGACTCCGACTACACTGCTGTCCGGGAACTGTATTCTGCTGGGTTCAGAGAGCATGTAGGTGCTATGTGTAACCTGACTCTGAAGCAACGCTGGGTTCAAACTGTGCTTTTCGTTCTCTTCCTACTCTTTTTTCTGTTCTCCAGCTCGTTCTTGGCCTCTCTGCTGTGTCTCGGTTGCGTCCTGATGGCTGGCCGGTGGGCTGTCCAGTATTTCTTTGAACAGGGAATACGACTCGGACTCCGAGAAGACCTGCAGGACATTCACGTCTCATATATGCAACCAGACCAGATTAGTTGCTTTTGGGTAGCAGAGGTTAAGGACTCCATAGTTGGCACAGTGGCCTTATTGCCATGTGTGGAGGAGCCTGGAGCCTGGGAGCTGAAACGGATCTCTGTGAAGAAGGAGGCTCGGGGTCAAGGCCTTGCTAAAGCACTATGTTGGACTGCCCTGAGGTTTGCAGCCGGTCACAAAGTGGACAGGGTGGTACTCTTCACCTCTCTGGTGCAGTCAGATGCTCATAAGCTCTACCACAGTTTGGGATTCCACAAAGAGGAGGAATTTGTGTGGCCATCACTTTCTGCCAGACTGATCAACTTCTTGGTGTTTAAATATGCGTGTAAGGTTATGTGTGATGACAGCTGTTAATATTCTAATGCAGCAAGAAGAACTGAACTGCATCCAAGAACTGATCATACAGTGTACTGATCATGGGTTGAGTGGAGCTTTTTTGATCTTCTTAATAACTGCAGTTCAAACCCATGAGAAGTCGTTACCTTTACTGTGTACCCAAACATTGGTAAACACATGTTTAGAGTGTTATTAGAGAGCTTGTTCCTGCTTTGTTGCAGTACCAGTTTGTTCTCTACTGAGAAAGCTTTGATATTAGAACATTGCAACGGTCAGGTTTTGATGTTAGGTGATTAGTTCTCGGATTAGTTCTTAGCCGGACCTAAGCTGTGTTGGGATGCTCTGTGGGCTGTTAATATCACTACTTATCTCAATATTACTTATAGACATTTCTACTATGAGCAACAGTGCACCTCTAACCAGCATTGGGTATAGTATAGTGTGTTTCATATAGTTTTTTTCTACAGATTTTTATTTGATGTATTTAGACGTTATATTCTACATTGTTCTTGTTTTTTTGTGTGTCTGGGCAGTCATACCAATAAGCAATTTCGTCCAGGATTAAAAAAAGTTTTCTGATCAACTGTGCACAAAGTGATGTCTTCTTCTTCTTCTTAGTATTATTATTATTATTATTATTATTATTATTATTATTATTATTATTATGTACTTGCTGTTGATGTTGTTTTATTAATAAATTGCTGTTTTCAAAATAAATTTAAACAACACACCACTCCAATCACATCCCGTACATTTTTTTAGTCAGAGCTCAGTAAATGCCACCATATATAATAGGTCGCTCTAAAGATTTGGGGGCAGTGTATTTTATGACCCCTCTCCCAACCTTATAAAATATTCAGTCCGTGAGTTATATATACTATGCCACTTCTAGACCAGCCCTTTCTGCACCTGACCTGAACCAAGCCGGACCCCCACCCTGGCATTGATATCAACAAAACATACTGGGCCGGACTCAATGTCCTCAAAATCCTCAGGGCGTTTTTTTTCCTCTCGTGATCAGTGCGCGTCTGAAGCCCCCGGCAGACCCTCGCACCTCAGTGGTCGGTTCGTTTTACTCCGGCTCTGACGTTGCGCATCATCAGGAAGCAGTCAGATCCACACTACATGGGAATCAGCACACACGGCCAGCATAACATACACACACATACACAATAAAATAACGGGGTAAGTTGCAACGCATGTTTTAAAATAAAGAGCTAGAAATACAGTCCGTGGCTTCGCTACCCCGGTTAGTTTGATGTGTTTTTCTGGAGAGAAGACAGTGTGATGTGTATAGGCGTTGGCTGGGTGGGCAGACTGATGGACAGAATGGATTCATGGTGGGGGTTTTTTTTGTTTGGATTTGAGGGGGTGGGTGTCGAGGGGTGTGGCCTGTAATGAGTGGCAAAAGTTTGGCTGGCAAATCTTGCACTGTTCGTTTACTATTATTTCTTTAATCATTTAGTGTTTAAGGTGACAGGTGTATTTTCAGCCACCTTTTGCATTACAGCCTAGTGACCAGCTGTACAACTGCACATATATGCATATTTATAACTATCGAAGGAATTATTCGTTTTATTTGTGAGTTTGCACTCCATTATTTACCTCTAAGCTAAGCTGAAATAGGCTGTTGTAGAGACCACGTGTAAGTTCCCTCTTTGACCTCAAGGGGGCAGCGGAGTACAGTAAACATTTAGGGGTCTCAAAATGTGTGTACCCTACAACCTCTGCTAGCAAGTTCGAGCAGAATAATGGTGGCCTTTTTGCATGTTCATGGACTGTCCTTCCCTGAACCTCTTTAAGTAGGTACTTACAGCTGCAAACCAGGAACACCAGACAAGAACTGCCATTTTGGAGATGCTCTAGCCATCACAGTTTGGCCCTTACCAAAGTCCCATTTTCCTGCTTTCAACACATCAACTTCACACACTGACTTAACTTACTGCCAAATATATCTCACTAGATTATCAATGCCATTCCTTAAAGTAGTTTTAATGCCGTGGCTGATCTGCTACTATACTAACTGACACAAACAGAATAAATCCAAAATGTATTGTGCCGATATAGACTCTCCTGCTCGGTTGTGAATAGTGAGTGTGTACCAGCAGTCAGTATTTGCTTTACATGCAGAAACTGTTAATAAAGAATCAAACAGAGAGCGCTGCAGTGCAGGTTTAGCTCATAAAGAGCTTTAATCCTCTGTGTGTGTGCACTGTGGTCAGTTGAGGGTGCACATGGATCTCTGTACTCTCTCTCTCTTTGGCTTTTTGTTAAAAGCTGCGTCACATTGAAAAAGGCCTACAGAAGAAGAGAGACTGAATAGAGCGGCTGCCTTTCTCCAGCTCTCTTAAAGAGACCCACACTGTCAAACATATTCACTCTCAGCTACGCTAACAACATGGGAGCCTGAATACCAATGAAAGAGTGATGTGAATTCCGGCTCCTTTCAGTGAATCACATCATTTGGCTCAGCTCACCAAGAGGAGCCGACTCATTACATTCCCAAATGGCTCTTTGTTCAGTAGCATTGCCAGTTTATTTAAAATCAGTCAGGATTAGAGATATAATGACCTGTAATAGTTTGCTTTTGCTGATCACTTCACTTGAATGAAATATTGCTCTACCTTTACCTTACAATTAACATGTTTTGGGTACAATGTAATTTTGATATTCCACTAGAAAACCTGCATATTTTAGGCTGTGACTGATTATTGTTTATTACTTAGTTATTACTGTGTTTATCCCTTAGGCAGAAGTATAGTCCTGCAATGTTCATGCAGCAATATGATAAATGAGCCGGTTCATCTCTATTCTTCACTTCACTTTGCTTTGTCTAGTGTAATGTCTTACGGTCCCATCACTAGTACTGGATGAATTTGCATGGTTAAATGTGATGCATGGCTGTCAGGCCTCTGTTTTCTGGTCTCTTAGACAAATTATGTGTCATGGCTAGAAAGAGTACTAAATGTGACACGGCCGTTTACAACAAACTGTTGGTCTGCTGTGAGTGTCAACCAGGCAAAGACCTACTATCGCTGGAAACAGCAAGGCTTGGCTTGATCTGAACAACAGAGCTTTTAGTTGCAACACTCAGAATGCAGCTCGCACTCGTATTGCTGAATAAGCTGCGTTAAGACCACAAAACAAAAAAAAACCCCACTGTTTGCAGAGCACAGTGTTTGTGTGGTAATAGTAATAGCATTCCTATGTGCCGAGGGTTACCAATAATCAATTCTTTGTATTTAAACACACTTGAATGTCTCTCAGTACACCATGACATGCTGGCGTTCAGAAAATTCAAAACGATAAACTGAACTCATAACATAACCCATCACAGCTAAACATAAGTCCCACTCCAGGATTAGTATTGTGGAGACTAGTATCATGATATCTATCAGCAAATAATGTATTGTGCTGCCCTGATTGTTCTGGAGGGCTTTAGGACCCAGCCTTTTCTCTGTGGCTCTCCTGCAGAAGGCAGCACAGACACTAGCGCAGTAGCATTGGTCTCCACACACTCAGCACCAGTCAAAGGCATACACGAGCTCACACACATGTTCATACATATGCACTGTCCATCCTTGCTTTGATAGGTCTCACATGCATTGAGCCAGCTGAACTGACACATCAGCACACATACACACACACACACACACATTTGCCAGCTCAAACGGCTGTCGGCTTATTCTCTGCTCACCTCTGGACTGGCAGTGCGGCTGGACCTCTCCTGGAGCTGGCTCTGCTCTCCTGAATCTGCACTAGACAGCAAGTTTCAGTCAGTGCTTGTAAATGGACAGAGGGAAGAGGCAGAGGGATATGTGATGGAAGAGAGTGGAGGGAGGCGGAGAGAACAAGAGAGGTAGAGACTATATTTCTGTCTAGAGGAGGGCAGGGACTCATCAACGACTACACTGGAGCAGCATGTCTCAGACCAAGAGATACACTTACAGCAGGGTGAGTGACACACACATGCACTCTGTCTTGCTTTGATGCTTGCACATGCACAGGTGCATGGTGACCAAAATTGATCACTGATTATTTCTTGCATTCTTTTGTCCACACAAAAAAGAATGTGTTTAGTAATGTCTGTGATGCAGTGGTGACCTGCTGTGTTGTGGGAGTTAAGATTATGAGGTATGTTGTGGAATGGTATATGAATTTCTGTGAATATGTGAACCTGTTTTTGAAGGATAGACTTCCATGTGGCTGCATGGGTTCGAGCAATAGTGTGTGTGCTCCTGAGCAGCACTGGATGACCGGAAGTGGCCTGAAGTGACACAAGATGATGTCATTCAGTAATATCTTTTCTGGGCTGTGGAGTTCAATAATTTGTTATTGAATTTGTCATTCAGCCAGGACATCAGTCTATATGTAAGTGTGTGCGTGTGGGTGTGTGATATTCGTCTGCCTCACCAGGGTACCAATAAAGGTTTTAAGGTGTGATATCATGAAAGAACCATTTTTGTGAATGACAGTTGAGCCTGTTGGTCACAAAGTGCTCCACAGAGTGTTCTCTGGACTGTTGCCATAGAAGAGTGGCTCCCACTGGACCTGGAGTCCCCCCTGCTTGGCATGTTTTATTGTATTAGATGCTGGAATGTCAAGCTGCCAACACACCTGATCCAACTAACTAATCATGGTGTGTAAAAAACGGTGAGTAAAACGTTAAGTTTGCAGGGTGTGGAGGGGCCTCTGCTATAGGGGAACTACTTTGGTTTCCTAAATAACCTTTTCAAAGAACAGTTCTCGTAAATGAGCTGTGCGAATGTAAAGAAGCCTTGTCTCATTTAAAGAAGTACCACATAATATGAAGCTTCAGTACACAGTATTGGTAAAACCACATTGTGTACAACTGAATTGATTTTAAATCACTCTGACGTACTTTTATTACCTTGACCGTCCCTAAACCCTCTATTTTAATCTTGCATTTTAAAACCATATCTTTAACCTCAGCTCAGACAAAACGTCTGGTGTTATAAAGGCACAGCACCTCTCTAAAACTGCAGGAACACTGTTACATGAACATTTCATCATCAGGAACTATTTTGCAGAGAACAAGCACATGCACATTTAGTTATTTGTACAATGTATGTTGCGTTTGGTTGAGCAAATGTTTCTTTCTGATATTATCGGGCATGTTTTCCTCCCACAGTAGGATAATGTTATGGACATAAGCAGCATGCACACAGTGATGAGTTTACCATCAGTTTAATAGTCTCCCTTCTTCATGTGAGCTGCTAAAGGTGTGTGTTTGTGTGTGCTTGGTTGTTTGTATATGGTTATTTATTTATGTCCCCCTTTGGTTGGATCGTAGATGATTGTATGTCATGGCCTCCAGTAGTAAGAAAGCACATACAAACACAACGTTTTCAAACTGACTTCACTACCCCAAGCTTTGAAACTAAAACGTTACAGTAAGTCTTTGTGTTGGAGCACACTGTGGCCTGCACCCAAGAGATTTAATTCCAGATGAACAGCAAATATTTCAGCCCCTTTTAGGCTTCAGCTACAACAAAACTGAGAAACAAAGCAGTGTTACCCGTTATTGTGCCTGCAATAGACCCACAAGCACATGCACACACGTCAGCGATCATTTCAATGAATGTGGAGAAAAATCCTTCACATATCCCCATGCTCTTTATCTGCTCTGTAGCATGCAGACTCAATCCTCAATAACAATCCCGTCACACAAGGCTTAATTATTTAGTGCTTGCCGTGAAAGCACATTCTTGCCTGGTCATTAAAAAAAATTACTCTCTCTCCTTACCTCCACTTGACCTTTTTTTGCTGAGTCACTATCGTAACCCTTTTGTTCTTATGAATTTAGCGCACTGATATAGTTGAGGAGTTTATAGTCTCTCACAAAAATGTAAACCCTGGCAGGAGTCAATATGACTCAGTCCGCCCCTGTACAGTAACTGTCAGACGGCAGTGAGTTGCTGGGGTCTATGAATAGATCCAAAACAACTTCGTAAAGAAAAGAAGAAATAGGTCTGTTTCTAGCTCCCTCATCCTCATCCTGTTCTCAGCTGCTCACTGTGTTTGTCTGGTTGAAAACGCACAGGTTTTACTATTGTTAGAAATCATGTATGGAAGTATATTAGGACCTTATGCACCTGCACTCTTAGAGCTGTTTGGATCAGAAGGTTCTTGAAGAATGGATTTACTTTGGAACATTCTATACACTCTTTGGCCAAAGTATGAAAAAGAAGGTTAGATGACTGAGCAAAAAATATGGAGCATGTCTCTGAAGAACAGAAGCTTTCCTCTGTCTGTGTGTGTGTGTGTGTGTGTGTGTGTGTGCTGAGAATGCAGGTATTTGTGCTACTTTTTCTGAGATGCATGTGTTGGAGCTGCAGGATTGTTCAGTCTGAGTCACTCTGATTTACAGTATTTGAATCATGAGTTCTAGTCTGGTTAATATTTCCCATGCTGCTCCGCTTCCTTTCTGCCAGAGCAGAGAAATGCAGATCTAATCAGATCAGAGATCTAAACGTTCTTACATACACATCTAAAAATATGTTTGAAAGGCTGTTAACAGTCCCTGCCTGTTTTGTCTGTTTTATATTTAGAATTCTATTGAAAATAGAGTGTTTTTCCCTGGATGTCTCCCTGTGTGTCTCATGCTGTCTCTGACTGTGACTCTATGTCTCCAATGTCCCCAGATTAATCAGTTCAGATCAGTCTAATGTTATGAGTGAGTCGTTTTACTAAGCGTAATTATTGTTATTATCATTAAGATTATACATTTTTATAATGATGTGTGTTTCTTCCGGAAAGTATCATTTTCATTTTTTTTCTGTCAATATCAGTTTGTTTCTGAAATTACTTCATGACATTTCTTTTTTATTTCTGTTTGTTCTAATTGATATTAAAAACTCTTCTCTCTCTCTTTCCCTCTCTCCCTCTCTCCCTCTCTTTCCCTCTCTCTCTCTCTCTCTCTCTCTGTCTGTCTGTCTCTCTCTCTCTCTCTGTCTCTGTCTCTCTCTCTCTGTCTCTTCTCTGTGTCTTTCTCTTTCTCTCTCCTAGACCACCAGCAGTGGCAGCAGCAGGATGAGTTCAGATGGAGGAGGACGGCCAGTGAAGGTGGGCTCTCTGGTGGAGGTCATTGGGAAAGGTCACCGTGGCACGGTGGGCTATATTGGCACCACACTCTTCGCCTCTGGGAAATGGGTTGGAGTCATCCTGGAGGAGCCCAAAGGCAAAAACGATGGCACCGTGCAAGGCAAGCGCTACTTCACCTGCTTGGAGAACCATGGGATATTTGTTCGGCAGTCACAGGTAGAGCACTTCAATCAGACATACTGAGTAAACAGCACACTGAAGTAAACGGGATTACATGTGTCTAGTTAGACACCTCTAAGCAGGCTTTTCACATTCTTTCTCCATGTGTCTCTTCCTTAATGTAGATCCAGTTGGTGGAGGACGGGGCAGACACAACCTCACCTGACACCCCGGAACCTGCCACTTCTAAAGTGCCTAAACGAGGTAAAGTTCATTCAATTGTCACTGTTTAAGACAGCCCTTTCTATTTTACTATAAAAAAGACATTTGCATTGATATGCCTATATAATTGCTAACGTTATATATGCACTCAACAAAAATATAAACGCAACACCTTTGTTTCTGCTCCGATTTTTCATGAGATGGACTTAAAGATCTAAAATT
>JBBPDB010050547.1:0-10975 GCA_037974465.1 Brachypetersius altus | reverse complement strand
ACTTTTTGAATGGAATTAGTGAAATAAATCAACTTTTTGAAGATATTCTAATTATATGACCAGCACCTGTATATCATTACAAGTATTTTAACTGTGTTGCATTAACAGACTTAATACCAGATGTAAAGTGTGTTATTCATGTCATTCAGTAAGTCTATACATGTTGTAATGATGTAATGTACTCAATTATTCATGAAGTAAAAGAGTTTAGTGATGAAATAAGCCCTTTGCAGACCATTTAACAATCAAACAACAACAAAAAAGTAGTATACAGTAAACCCGCTTATTCGCAGATCAGCAGTTGCGACTCTCCCGGATTGTTTCTGAGAACCAAACTAATAAATGTTCGTGGAGACCCCCACACATGCCTGGACACTGCAGGTATCCGTCACATTTTTTTTAAATTTGTGGAGCAGCGCTGAGCAGTGGAGGTTCATTCTGTTCATGTGTCTGATTGCCTTGCTATCCGCCACGCCCAAACATAAACAAAACAAATGCAGAGTGATTGCAAAGCTTAAGCAATAACCTGCATCGCTAGCATGTTGCAGGTATCGCTCTGGATGATGACTGCTAGTTGTGTTCGATTCAGTCCAATTTTGTTTATATGCACTTTTACAACCAGTGTTGTCACAAAGCAGATTTACAGAATCCAGGTCTGAGCTGCTAGTGAGCAAGCCAAAGGTGACAGGAGAGGCAACAAAGGCAACTCCCTAAGCTGTAGAGATAAACTTTCCTAAAAGAAGGTACTGTAGGTTTAATTTGTCAGTAAACAGGACACATCTCTTTGAAAACTTCGCCAAAACACAGACAGGAAACAGGAAAGTGTCTCTGAACATTTCCAGGGGCAAAATGATATGATGGTTGATTTCTTCCTGAAATGCAGGGTCATAACCTGAGTGAAGGATATTATTCTATGAAGAACTTCCAAACTGAAACTGTGATTTGGCACTACAGGGTTAATCTGATTGTGAGTAGTGTACAACATAAATAGCTCATGCTTTGATTTGCATTCCTGTACAAAAAACAAACCAAAGAACAAGTTCCTTTAGATTTCTTAGCCTAGCTGCAGTGCAGCATGTCCTTGATGAAGAATCCCATTCCCTCTCTGAAATGAATAACTCCCTTTAGATAAACTGAAAACAGTGGCTAAGTACAGAGTGGAAAACTAGGGAATGTGCAAATCATCCAGAGACAGACCAGTGCCGGACAACAACTCAGCCGCAGCTGACGTGCAGTCTCAGTGCAGAGAGCTGGCTAAATGCTACTGTCTGATACTGTTTGTGTGCAGTAGCGGGATACAGGGAACAAGACAAAGTGCACTCAGCAGGGTGTGGGTGCCTTAAATTGACTTGCAGGACCCTAGCTCAGTTTCCACAAATCTCAGTTTAGATACCCATGAATACATAACCCTCACCTTAGATGCCCAAAGCTTGCATATGTGATATGAATACAAACAAAAAAACAAATATAGCTTACAACACAATTTGCGTGTTTTGAGTCACAGCTGTGACAAGTCGATAACGTAACATTAGTATTTATTAAATATTGGTTTATTAAGTTGCCCAGTAAAATATTTTACCAATCACAAGGTAACTGACATTGTTATCATGGTGATCTCTGTCAGCCCTGCAAATTATCTTTTGATCATTAAACAGTTCTATGGCACTCCAGTGTCTCCAAGGAAACAACCGTTGCTTTGTTCTGATATGGCCTTTTCAAAGGGACAGGAAGCAAACCATTTTTGAAGTACACTAATTCATGTGTGACGGAAACCTCTATTTGCATATGATCAATTAACAAAAACATTGTCTTACCATCGTTCTAAGGTTGTGCTCAGCCACCACCCACACAAGAACAAGATGGGCTGCCATGGGGAGTGAAACGCTTTGAAAAAGCTAACAGCTACCCACACCTTTGCCTTATCGCCCTCTTTATTGCATGGTCAAGAAGTGAGGCCATCATAAAATGTCATGAAAGTGATAAATGATAGTCAGTGCTTCAGAAAAATGGTTGAAACTGAGTTGCTTTATTACTTGATTTCAATACTATTCTTCATCTTGAATGCAAAGTTTGCCTGGTTGATTTCTTTTATTGGCACAACCTAGGTGGCACAATGATGTTCAGACCAAGCTTTTTCGAACCATTTCCATTTCTCAATATGGCATGCTCAAAAAAAAGAAACTCTCGCCCAGTGGCTCGAGCTGAGGCATGACTGTTTTCATTTTCTTTCACCTCCCACATTAAATACATTAATATGTTACATTGATACGTTATGTTTTCTTTTCAAGCAAGGCAAATCAGAGCACACCAATTCACGGTGAACTTAACCAAGCATGGCATACACAAGCAGAGACCATATCCCCTCACGGCAATGAGGGCAGAATCCCACCTCGAGAACCAGCAACACTGAGCAGTAAAAAGTTTGATTTGTCATAAGCTCAAAGAGGTCTCAACTCCTGGGCTGAATAAATGCCTTTCTTTCTTACTTTTAGGGATTAGTAGTGAGAAAACTTGAGGTAAGTGCTGTTACACTTTGGGTTCGTAACCTGACATGGCTCAAAAATCAAGGGGGGCAGAAAGCAAATCACATGGTGGTTAAAATGATCTTCCAACTCAATTTTGGCTTACAAAACAAATACACACCACAGTCAAGCATGCAGCAATACCAGCTACAATCGCACTCATTCACAGTATTAAACAGAAGAACAAAATAAAAGTGCAAATGACAAAAAAAATTCAATCCCTACAGTGTTTTTCAACATTTACCAAAATCCTTCAATGTAAGCACAGGTACAAGACACGCCGTCAGTTGGCAACCGAGTTGGTCCTTCTGTAACCAGCTCACGATAAGTACACTGGACGCACTCACCATTATCCCACTAATACAAATTAATATGAACAACTGCGAGGAAGGAACAAAAAAAGTGAAGGCTAGATACATATTTAGTCCTTGCATATTGCTGCCCGAGTTTTATCTTTAACTGAAAACATTTCCATAGCCTTGTTTACAGCTTTATCCACGCAAAAAAGGCACTCAACCTCAAGGAATGTGAACAGATGATATACCGATAGTGAGGATATATTTCAGAAACCTGGTATGTAATGAAAGTCTACCATAAAGGAGCATATGTGGATTTCCTTTTTTTTTTTTTTAATGGCATTCAACACAGGCTCCTTTGTGTTGGTTAAAATCATGGTGCAGGCCAAAAGTGATATGGCTCTATGCTGTACCTTTTATGTCCGCCGTACACTTATGACCCAAAAGCCTCTTTTCAACCTAGCTACCAAACGTGTATGGGTTTTCAGAGGCTATTACAGTTGGACAAAATAAACCTAGCACCTACAGGATGTTCCTTTGTTTGCCTGATAAGTTGCCTAAACGGTGTAAAGGAATACTCCACCATTTTTCAACCTAATCACTATCTGCCATATCTGCATCGTACCACTGTCAATTGCCACTTGCTTTAGGACCTGCCCACTGCTTCCATATGTATTAAAAAAAGCTTCAAAATGTTTATAGTTGGTACTAACCATGGATTACAGATGTGGCATTTCATTTAAAAACACTGGAGTATTCCTTTTGTCTTCCTAAAAGGAGAAAAGAGACAGTAAATTATTTGAGTAGAAGTCTACTCCAGTGGCTGCCTTTACATTCAATGGCTGCCTATACTGACCAGAACACCAGTGTTTTTTCTGAATAGGTCTATGTACAAAACATCTTCCAGGACCAGGTGTCTAGCACCCAAAGCAGCCAGAAACAGTTCTACTCGTCTAAAAGCACCTACAACACAATTACATTGGCTCCTGCATCCACCACGGCTCCCTTTCAAAGCACAAATCACAGACTATAGCAAAGCGAGGCTGCGGTTCACAGATGTTCACTCTAAAGCCGGTCACAGCACTTCCAATAGCAATAAAAAAGGATATTCATCAACCCCTGATACTGAAACCTGTCCTAGGCTCCGCTTTACCTTCTTTTTAACCTACCACCTGGAAGTCATCATTAAACTCCAAGCTAACTTCAAGGCCACAGCTTCTAATGGGTTAATGGCGCAAAAATGAAAAGAGGTTGATATGTGACATTTTGGTTGTTGATGGTTGAAAGCGTCACAGTAGCTTTTTTTTATGTCTAAAAAAAATTCCACAGAATTGCTCTCCTGGGTACAAACCTAGTGAGTGTACACAAACACATGATATAGAGAAAGCTGAGGATACGCGATAGTGTGATAAAAGAATGTTCAAACAGCAGTGCATTTGCAGTACATTCATTACAAATGTTCAAGGTTCCCTTTTGGCAGCTATTACTTGGTCTTTACACTGGCTCTGTGCTAGGAACATTTACGAACCAATGTTCAAGTTACAGTTTTCTTCATTCTTTCTCCACGCCTGGAAGAATTCATCCTCAGGATGCGACAACAAAAAATAGAACCGTGTAAAAATGTACACTGCAGTTTATTTATCATTTTCCTTGTCCATTTTTAGCCCTGATCTGCCCCCACCCACACCCTCTCTGTCTCCGTTGCCTTGGCACGGAGCCTGCTTTTCTCATTTCTTCTTCTTCTTCTTCAGAGAGCATTTAAGATGTCTTTAAGTACCCGCCCCCGCACTCCCCCGTCCTCCTGTTCAGGCTTTTGAACAACAAAAAGAAAAGGCCCTGGAGGGTGCTGGAGACCAGCTGCCTTTAAAAAAAGCTATGGCTATAGCATTAATGCAGCAAGCCCCCGCATTCCTCTGCCTCAATTGTTGCATGGTGAATTTGTGGAAATGGATGTCCATGCAGTTCTAGATGACAGTCCCTTGGCAACAGCAAAGGAAATTGTGTGTATCTAGGCGAGTGCGTACGACTGTGTTAAAAAGGGTTGGTGAGTCTCCATCCAGTGTGATGGAGAAGACGCTATAGTTGGTATCAGTTTGGGATGGGGGTGCTGGGGGTTTATTCACACTCTTTATTCTCTTCTTTATTCTCCGAAGAATAGATGATGGTCTTGGGGGCGGAGCCTTTAACAAAAAAAAATCCAAGACGGTTGCCCAGGGCGATCCTTCCTCCTCCTACTTGTGCTGTTCTTGCACACAGCGGCCCACGCGCATGCGCAGTGTCCCGCTCTTGTGCAGTTGCCACAGCTGCAGGAACTCCTCTGGCATGGCGTGGAAGCCTGACGATGGCAAGATGTTGTCGTAGTAGTGATGGCTGACCGGCTGCTCGTCCAGATCCACTGAAAAGGGCCAGAAGCCGTAAGCCGTTACCTCCTCGCACAGGCCCAGCGCCAGGCTGACCAGGAAGAGGCCTGTGGACAGCCGCTTGCCGTGCACACCACGGCTTTTCCAAAAGCGTCCAACATTCTTCAGAAAGTCTGGGTTGGCGAACACCACGGTCTGGTCGGAGGCAGAGTCAGCCAGGGCATGGTAAGCCCTGAGGGAGGGGTCGGTCCCTGGTCTCATGGAGAAGGCAGGCATGTAGATGTAGCTGTTGCCATAGGCCTTCATGCTCTCCACGAATGCTCTCCTAGACCACAAGAGGTTCTGAAAGCTGGGAGGCAGAAGCAAAAAAAGTCAATGAAACGAAATATTAGTATCAACAGTTGTATTATGAACATGCCACTTTATATGTTCATCACATGTTACGCATGGCCACAAATCCACAAACCTAACTAGAAAAGGACTTTGAAAAGGACTTTGCTTTGATCTGGATAGTGTGTTTGTCAAATTAAGCAGACTAGGGCTCTGTCTGTGTGAAGTGAATCACAGCAGTGAGATAAAACAGAACAGCTTCCTTATGATCTGTTGATTCAGCACATCTACGCTGACACACTGCGTCCTGTAAGTAACGGCTGGGTGCTGGTGGGAAGGCAGAGAGATCTATTGGATTTCTTCAAAGCCTTTGAAATCATCCTGTGTTGCCTTTTTTCTCGTCAATGAGGCCACCAACTCTGAGCCGAGCTGGAGGATACTGTAAGCTGGTTGAAGATTTTTTAAAACATCATCAGTCAAACATCTTTAGTTTATTTTTCCACAGTTAGTGGATGGCCCTGCCTAGACGCACATAATACAACACATTTACAAACCACAGCTACAGACTGGAGTCATTTTGTTATTAATACAGGTAGCACTAATACATATACCTTTGAATACAGGACATTACCTTTGAATACTTTGAATACCCCATATGGGTTTTAATCTCTTAATCCAGTCTCCGAGTCTTCTTCACCCCACCTATCCCTCACTGAAAGTTCTTAGTATTCCCAGTTTAAGAGCTGCATGTTGAATCAATGATAATTTTAGTGCCCGTTTTGTTAAAAAAGTTGTTGAACAAAAATGCCATGGCCACACAATGTGAAATAGGCACAGCATATGCTTTTAGGGCAAACAGTGGGTAAACCGACATGTAATCTGTTTTTACCATCCAAGGGACAGGGGCATGTTACCATAGTAACCCAATTATCTGAGCAAGGGTTAAGTGAATGCCCATTCTTTTGTTTTTCTGGGCTGGAGGGACAACAAACACTGCTACCTTCTTAGTAAATATTAGATCAATCAATATTAAACAGAAAAGAACAGTAATAGTAAAAACACAAGGGACACAAGAACGAATGTGAGGTGGGGAGAGGGACTGAACATTCTGCCTCTCATTTGTAAGTGGTCTAGACTAAATTACACAAAATATGTTTACCTTTTCTCAATAATACTGGGATTGGCCGTCACCAGATGTGTCCTCGTACCCACGTCACTTGTGTATTCTTTGGACAGTGGAGGCAGGTTACATCTAGGATGAGAAACATTATGAAAATGAATGCAGGCACACATTATCTTAAAGATGGGTCAAAATGATGAGTGAAAAAGTGCAACACATATCACAGGTGTATCTTGAAAACAAAAAGTCTATACATGAGAACACACTGTTCAATACTTTCTTAATAGTTGGCTAATTCAGAAATAATCCTGTTTACATTCTCATTCATTAGCATTGGCATGAGTCACAAAGGTGTAAGTCCTTGTAAGGGGGATGCCCAGTAATTGTTTGACTGTAGTGAGAGAACACAAAAAGGAACCAAAACTGTGAATGTCTGTTTAAAATTACTCCTTCCTCTTTACCTCAACCAATGGCTGCTTGCATTTAAGGTAAAATTAAATGCTTAAATTTAAATCTGTAAATGTTGCAACTGCCAAAAATTATAAACATGCTGAAAACCTAGGAGTTACTTAAGATGCCATATGCACGTGACCACTATTCTCTATGTAGTTTTTCATTAGGTTAGCAAGACTGGAGGCTTGTCCAACATAGCAACAGTTGCTATGAAAGAATATATTGCATGAGTGAAGCATGCATAGGTCAATATAGCACTTGAGTGCTTGAAAGATAACTTATTCATTGCTTTTTGATGGTCAGAGAGGCAGGAAGCCAGTGTTACCTCATGACAAAGTCGGCCTGGTCAATGTCTGTGCCGCAGCCGCTGTTCTTCAGAATCCCTCCGTTCCCCACCACTGAGCACTTCTTCAGCGGCAGCTGCAGAGGAGTATCCTGGCAACCAAAAACCAGCACTCTTTATACAACCACCACAGAAATAAAGAAAGGGATACACATACAATTATGGCACGTACGCACCGACACACACACACACACACACACACACACAAGCTCACATACACCTACACACAGCCTGAATTTCTTAAGTGCACTGCCATTTGTAGAGCTGTGCTCATGGAGCGCTCATTATCAACAGAAACAACAGGCTTTCAGCCATTTTCACAAAGCAAAAACACATTCATGTGTACACACACACACATACATACACACACACATATATATATATATACACACACACTCAAAACTAGCACGTTTGCTGTGGTGCACCAAAAAAAGTACATAATATACGTATACGACATATCTTGTGGAAACCAGCTTAGCCAATGTTGCATATGAAATCCAGGACATGAACTCAGAGTCTGTCCTCCTTACACTTGATTGCATTCAGCCACAAGTGCATTAGTGAGGTTAGGAACTGATGTGGGATGATTAGTTCTGGAACGCAACCACCACTCAGACTCATCCCAGAATTTCATCACTCCACAGCACATCCCTGGGCAGCACAAAACCACTATACTTGACACTCTTCTCCAGAACATCCCTACAGGCATTCTTCTACAGAGAGCCCAAACCTCTGTATAAATCAAATGCAGCTGAGCACCACTGTTAGTACTTGATGCGTCTGATGTAGCTAAATTCCCTGATTAGAAATGGTGTCCGGATACAATCGGACATGCCGTGTTTTTTGTTTGTAAGCATTTGAATAATCTCAGCAATGTTAATAAATAAACATTAGCCCTGCTTATTTAATGCACACTTTCTATTTAATTGAACAGTTAAAAAACATACTGAAAAACACATCAAATATTAACATAAAATTTTACATTGGCTGTCATTTGAGGGTCAGTTTATGCCTAATGCTGTGGCATATTTCGAGAATAGCAGCAGCCCTTTACACTGTGTTAAAACGGACCAATAGGAATGCTCCAAAATGACCTGGTATAAAATCTTGTTACAATAACTTAAATTGAATGTTTGGGGTATAAAAATAAACTGTGCTACTGCTGGAGGACGCTTTTCAAAAATGGCCATCAGGCATTGCTGGGAAATAGCTGAACACAGTACAAAAATTAAAAAAATGTGTTCTACTATTTCCCAGCATTGTCTCTGCTGTTTATGTAACCTCAAAAAAGAACTGTTTTTTAAATGCAATGTTGGAAAAAGCATGTCAGCATTTAAAAGCATTTTTATATAATGCATATATTATATACAATTTTTATTAAATTTTTGCTTCCTGAAATAATATCTGGCCCCTACTACACTCACTTCTTTCTACTCAGACATGCAGTCGCTCACATGCACACATATATTAGGAGTGGTCAATTTGAGGAGTTGGGCAGAGTTTTAATGTGTCTCAACAGAAACAATTGGGCTCATTATTCCAGATGGATACTGCCCCTCCCCCCAAAACCACACACACACACACACAAAACTTTCTTTTTTTTTCAAACCACTGGGCTCTGAATGAGGCTTCATTATCAACAATACAATTAAGGGGGGTGGGGTGATGAAAGAGACTACTGAGAGGAGTAAGCTTATCTGGTTCAGTCACTTGGAAAAAACACAAAAAAGTAGTGTCTTGAATTGACTTCATTCAAATGAGTACAACAGTAACACACAAAATATATCACATCTTCAGATCAGTTTTTCTCAGCAGTACTTGATGTAATGTTTTCTATTCACGTGGGACAAACCGAGTAAATTGAAGACAGACAGAGAGAGAGTTTGTGAGAGTACAAGAGGAAGGATATAAATATAAGCCACGAGGGAGGGGGTGGTGCAGGAAGTTTTTTTTTTTCTTTTTTACATTCTGCAGCACCCTGAAGGAGCTTAAACCAAATGTACAGATGTACCACAGCACCTGTACGTACAGAATTAAAGGCATGCATATTTGCCCCAAATCTTTATTGATCTTCATGCTTGTGACAATCATAAGGCCATTAGTGTCATTAGTGTGCATTTTCTCACTTTTTCAAATAAGAGTGTTTTCTGTGTAGTATATAAACACTCAAAGTTTCAAAACATCATGCACTCCCCAGTCTATGCAGTGTACTAAAAAAGTCCGTATACTGATATAATTGCTGACTTTAAATTCCATCTATTTGTGATGTCGCACATTTACATATATCCACCTATTCAGCCTACAGCAGTTTCTCTTCACGCTCATGTATGAAGAGAAGGTAATACAGAGTGACTTAGCATGGACTGCTTTTTGAGTTGGGCAAAATACAGAGCAGCCAAAAGAGAGCAGAGCACCATCATGAGTCACTTGACAGAGGGGGAAAAGCTTCTAACTTCCTGCCAATGAGAACAATGGAAGCCCACACTCAGTTCAGAGTGGAAAACATTTGGCATATGACAAGCCGAGAGTAAAAAAATATTTCGGATCAAGACATATATATGACAAATATATTCAAAGCTGTACAGGTGACCTCACTGTCAACATCAACATGAATTGTTCTTCATGTGACATTCACTTACTTGAAACAAACTCCTGTAGATCACTATTTATTTTGAGCTAGTTGCAATCTACAAACTTTATCTGATGGGCTGGCTCCGGATGCTGGGTTGGAATCCGATGTGTGTGCAGTGCATTAGAGAGGACCACTTGAGAGACCCGCAATGACAGCCTTATCCAAAAAAAACCCCCAAAAAAACGAAACGTTATTACCTTGGATGTACTTGAAAAACTTTCATGGAAAGATATTACATAACCTGGTTCTAGATGTGGTGAGTACAGTCCCATTATAGTTTTCTGAAGAATTTAGAATAAAGTATATTCCATTCATTTATAAAAATGCATTTGACACGTAAAAAAACTTTTTAAAAGATGTATACAGTAATTGCACAGTTTTACGCGGATCAGCAGTCATGGATTCAGTCTCAACCTGATTTTTTCTGAGAACCAAACTAATAATTTTTCGCCGAATTCCCCGCACATGTGCGGAAAAGGCAGATATCCTCACATTTTTTGTGCTGTTGTGATGTCTGGGCCTCGTCAGCCACGCCCCCTCCTGCTCACGTGCTGGGTTGCTAAGCACTACGGCCCAACATAAACCCTGCAGAGAACGAGGGGGCAGGGCAGGACTGGCTCCCATGAGCCTTTGCGGCACAGTTGGCCCCGTTATATGTGTTTTTGTGAGTGTTAAAGGGGGAGTAGATGTTTGTCAAGTAGAGTGAGTGAACTAATGTGTTTCTGTGTGTAATTTGTGTGGTTGAGCCCGTCTCGCCAGTCACCTTCCTCCAGAGTGTTAGCTGCTGGACAGGGCTCTCAAGTCTCACGCAATGAGCGTGAGACACACGCATCCGACTGTCTTCACACGCCACACCTCCGATTTCTCACGCAGAATCTAGGCTGCCCATTGAACACCACCATCAACGCAACCTCGCAAC
>JBBPDB010050509.1:0-10976 GCA_037974465.1 Brachypetersius altus | reverse complement strand
ACAGGTAATGATGCTCCCTCTCCAAGGCTTCTGATTGGTCACCAATGCTATATGGTTTAAGGTTATATCGCCACCTGTTGCCTTGGCATGCTCTTGACTGCGTTTTTTGTGATTGCGTGTGGACGGAGATATTTTTGAAAACATGCTCGTGTGGACGCGATTTTTAAAAAAAACGAAAATGGAAAATCTCCGTTTTCAGAAATACCCGTGTACGTGTGGACATGGCCTGAGTCACCAACATCATTAATGGTTAAAAAATACCCTTTGATTCATCAGAACACCCAGTAACTCACCTGGAGCTCTGATTGGGCACCCTGTCAGAAACAATATTGTTTGTAATAGCGAAAAACACATTGTGCAGCCCTAATTTGAAAATTGCATATCATTCAGTCAGTGCCTTTTTATACAGTCTCTAAGTTCTGGCCAGGTACTATGAATAGTATCATTTTTAATTTAGGCTTGGTTTCCCTATTTGAATAATTAACATTTAAAATAAATGAACAGAATCATCTCCTGTTATCAGCAAAAGAGATCTCATTAATTAATTAATCTTGGACCATCTTGATCTCAGCTTTAGACCCCGCACATGCTCAGTTAAAGTGTCCGAGTGTGATGTTATAAATGAAGATAGCGAATACTCTGAGTGTTTTCAGGTAATGTGATTTTAATTCAGATTTATTTAGACAGTCATTGTCTCAAAGCAGCTTTACAGAAATGAAAGTTCCCAGTGAGAGCTGAGAGCTGCAGTGGCAGAAAAAAAATCCCTAGGAGCCTGAAGGAGAAACACTGAGGAAAAACAAGACTTAAAAGGAGACCCCCTAACAGCATGAGAAAGAAACGCTGTGATGAACCAAGTCTCTAAAGGAGATCCCCCCAAGAACTTGAGAAAGAAACATAGAGAAAGCAAGACTGAAATAAAGAAGAGTATGAAGAAGAAACGCAGAGAGGAACCAGGAGTCTTCTGGGCCAAGCCATAGAGAAGTGATGGATCTGGTAGGACAGGTTTATAAGTGACACAGATTCATGAGATCAGATAATGAGTAATTCTGCTAAAGACTGTGACATGGTAGGTAAGCAATTCCAGTATACATGTTTAAGATGGTTATATAGATCATTCTGGTACTTAAATCTGAGAAGCTGAGTCACACACGCAGGTGTTGTAAAATGTGTGACATACTGCACATATTCAGAACTGTGCACATTAACTGATTTCTGTAGACGTTTTTCAAACCAGTTTGTTATTTAAACCATTTTGCTGTTCATAGTTAAAATATTTGACCAATATGTCAACTATAGCTCCCTATTAAACAACAGGTGAATTCTTTATTATTATAAAACACAAGGTTTGCAGAACCTATAGTTGTTTTTTTTTATTCTAGTGTGTCTTGTGTAACAGGATGTCTTTGCCACCTTAACTGCACTAAGACCACTGTAACACATTGCCTCTTATGGCTCATAGCTTCAGCAACTTCCAGCAAGTTTAGTCATTCTTGCAGGTATTGGAAGCCATAAAGATCATAAATGATGATGGGAGTCTGAGAAGGCTGCGATCATTAAACTATGATTTTGTCCATGGCTGTGTGGCTGTACTGATCTGCAGATAATCATTACAGTCTCAAGTACTCAAGTAGAATTTGGTGGATTTCAAATAATAATAACAAACACTTGTACTTGTGTAAATGCACTTTTAATTACTCATTGTAGTCATTCAGGCTTTATTCATACTGACACGCAAATCACATTTGTCCCTTACATTTGTACACTTGAGTATTTTAAGGTACAAATTACCAAACAATGTAGTAACAGAGTGTGTACATTGATTTAGGTCTGATGGGAATAAGGTTCGTTTTTTTGTCATTCAAGTGGTTGAAAATCTGTCTTGCTGAAATGTTCCAAAAACCTGATTGAGCTTTCCTTTTTAGTTTGGTGACACTACATTTACTACACTGCATTTTCTCTGGTTTTGTCAATCAGAAAGATACAAACAGGGCAGCTGGAGAGTTGTTCCTGCAACAGAAGGTTGTGGGTTCGAATCCTAGTATTGTTAGGACTGCTAGTGGCACCACGGAGGTACCGTTGAGCAAGCTACTGTTCTATTACACTGCTCCCCCGGCGCCATGCCATTGCATCCAATGGTTTAAATGCAGAGAAAGAGTTTTCCATTGTTCACACCGTGTCTTGTGCTGTGTTCATGTGTGCCTACTTTTAGTAAAGAGTCTCAAGGAAATGCTCTTATTCTAATAGAGGTATGATTCATGTTTGGCTTTGTTAGAGCATGATGTGTTTACACCCCTACATCCCCCCCGCGACTCTGTCTGGGCTGTCTCTGGTCGCACCTTAGAGATGTAGCAGTTGGTGAGCATCGTTAAGCACCACCTTGCAGTCTCTAGCTCCAAGGGGTGGTCTTGATTTCAGGGTTTCATTCTTCTCTCCCCACGGGCTCGCCTCAGGTTAAGCTTAACTAGATAGCTTCACAGCAGTGTAAACTCACGCTGCCCTGAACTTCAAATTCACCCAGACTTTGTGAGCGTGTAGGAGAGGCATCTGGTTCCTAACAAAAAATGAAGGTTTTGAGTTTGGCTATTGATGTCTGCACCGTGACTAGCAACATCGTGCTTCAGCGAAGGCCTGGCTTCTAGGGGGTCAGATAAAAAGATGCTTTCAACAGTGCATGTATAGCGGGTAGCACTACAGCACTTTTAATACACAGCAAAATAGGTTGCACCTTCCTTTCAGCACTGTCTGAGGCACCCGCATGTTATGCAGTTTGAATAACATAAGAGGAGCGCACCTACAGCCGTGTAAGCCCGTTTTCATGCATTACATAAAGAAGAGAGAGGTTTGCAGTTGCTGTTTTAAGATTAGCGAGCAGGCAACAGGTCACTGAGACTGGGCTGATATCTTTACAGAGATGCTGCAAACTTGTGTCTATGGCAGTGATCTACTGCTAGGCCCTCTTTGTGCCAGAACAAGCCAGATCCTGATTCTTGAATGACTTGCTATATCCTTGCATTATTAACTAAAAAAGCTGTGTATGCTTCACTAGCATGTACAGTCCAGTGCATGTTCCAGTTCATTTCCTCTTTATGAGAGTTTGATTAGCTTAGAATAAGTATTTTCATTAGTTGTTTTTTGCACAATGTATGAGAGATTGGGTACTAAAGTGTCAGTTTAATGGCTAAAGGGAGCTAAATCTGTGTTTCTACCAAAGCAAATCACTCACTAGCATCTGGGTGTGTTTTGTTGGTTGAGAAAAATAAATATTATTTATTAATTGTCAAGCCGATTTCATATACACAGTGAAATGTGTGCCATTATTATTAAGTTGAAAAACCTCTGACTGGTGCTGGAACATCTTCATTGGGCATGTTTGTTTGTTTATTTGAGTGGGCACTATATCTTTTAGGGATACTAGTGTTGACATCTAGAAAGCAAAGAATCTGCCTGTTTTGCCATTTACGACTTGCAAATGAGCAGAGAGGGAGGGGAAACATAACTGATAATTGCAGTCATTTCTATGGCAGTTCGTTGTCAGCTAAAATTTCATGATCACGACAGGGCTGAATTTACCACACAATAGAAGCCCAAATTAAACTCATTTAAACCTCATGTTTTAGTTAGTGTGTCAAACTGGGGTTTTCGCCACAGCAGAAAACAAGAACAGTGACAGGGAGAGTCGAATATGTGCATGTGGAGATTAAGCTGTGTGTCTAAAGCAACTTTTTCAAATAATTGTTTGTGTTTGTGACCTCCCCCCATCAGCCTTTTGGATCCTTGACAAATGCATGTTTTGGAACCTCATAACTTCCAAATTGCACCCTGTCTACCACCATGCTGGAACCTAGAAAAAAAGGGTAAACTTGTGACAAGAATTTGAAGCTCTATCAAAGGCCAGAAGCCTCTTAGTGGACAATGGAGGCTAATCCGGCCAGTCCTCTGGTGGGCCTAAAGCCTCGCTCGCTGAAGTTAGCGTGGCAGCGCTAACAATAGCAGTGACAACAGCAGCAACTAATTGCACGCCTTTGTGCTTTCTGTTTACTCTGGAAGAGATTTGTGGACGCTAACATTGCAGGGCCAGCCATTCCAGAGGCTATTGCAACATTCCAGCCTAATTAATGTAGAACAGCCATGATTTTTATTCCTCTGCGGAGAGACAAAGAGTATCGAGTTGCTGCTCCAATCATTTCAACTTTGCTGTCGCTTGCATCTTTGCACCACCATCAAATCACTCACCGCCTCCCAAGACGTCACAGAGGAAGACAATCCTTAGGAACTTTGACTGAGAGCAGATTTTTTTTTATGATTCAGACTACTGTTTACTCATCATGCACAAATATATACACACATGCAAACACACAAACACATACACACACACACACTTTGCAAATGAGCTGTCAGATTTACACCCATTCTCATTTTTTGTTGCCACATCTGACTCGGAGAATCACCTGCATCAGCAAGAACAGCACACTAACTCTATTATAGCCCCGTCAGACACTCACACCTGCTCTCACACACGCCTCCTCAAATCATCTCTTTCTTCTCTTATTCTTTTGTTTTTGGTTAGCAAGAACAGGCAGGTGGTAGACTGTCAGAACAGATGAGGGATGAAGGTTTGCTTCATGCCGTGAGATATATATTAACATAGTCCCCTTTTCAAGCATTCTTCCAGGCACTTTTAGCTGAATCTGAAATCTAGTGAGGTGCAGTTTGCAAAAAAAGTGAAAAAAACTAAATGCCCAATTTATTTTCAAGGCTACGTTAACGTTTCAGAATGTCTCCTCACGAAAGTTCAGGATCAACATCTATCATCCAGAACCTACTTTCACTTAGAGGTATATACATATTGATTAGTTCAATTATATAAACATATATAGTGTAATCAAGTTATTAATGTATTAATTACTTTAATATAAACTATATAATCAGGTTATGTTTATCTGTTTATTTGTTTATACTCTAAAGTCATGTAGAGTTTTTATATGCAGAATTTTTAAGGTTGCGTTTTGCATAGTATGTAAAATATTACTGACTATTAGCATGTAAAATAGTACTGAATAGTACTGAATAATTCTGCCTTAATCGCTCTCTTTCTTTCTCTGTCTCTCTCTCTCTCTGTCGCTCTTACTCTCATTCACTTTCTCTGGCTCTCTATCTCTCTCACAAACATTTCTCAGTCTCTTTCTCTCTCTCTTTCTCTCTCATCTTATACCCCTCCCTGTCTGTCTGCTGGTTTTGAAGCACCTTGCGGAATTTGAGTGCCATATGTGAATGAAGTTTTTTCTCTGTTGTCCATATCCACCCTACTGGTAGTGCCTCAAATCCCTGCTCAGACTGTCTGAATACAGGTGTGTTGATGTAGGATCAGATTCTCATACTATAATGAATTTGTTTAACCAGGAAGATGGGTTCTAAGCCTGGATCAGCTCTCTGAAGCATGATGCAAGTGGTTGCTGGGTTCTGGCTTCATGTCTTCTCTGTGTGTTTCCAGAAGTTTTCTCTTTAATTGTGACTTTAGACCAGATACATCTTCTGAAATGCTGACCTTTTCCATTACCTTATCCATCATTAGCTAGGCGTTGAAAGACAGTGTTCGCTCTGAGTCTTCTTCTCATTTATATGCTTGGAGCCTCCCCTCTCACAGCTCTGCCCAGCCCCGAGGCCCATGTCTGTCTCAGTTTGGCCCGGGGAGAGGAGGCTCCTCGTTTGCATTTTGATTCGACACTGAGACAAAGCTCCGGCGAGAGATCTGAGCGTGCGGCCCGAGCAGTCAGAGGAAATAGGATAGATATATACATAGGTTGTCAGAATATATCTAGGGCAATATCATCCTTTACAGAGCTGGAGATACACTTGTTCTTTTTTTTTGCTGTCTATTTGCATTGAGACAGAGGCCTGTGGACACAGTGTGGAGTGCTGAGTTGTGCAGTGGTCCTGTCAGCAGCCAGAATAATCCACTGATTTGTGAACAAGGTGTGTTTGACATTTCACCCTTGCGGAAAGGTGGGAATGTAGGCAGATCCATCTCCGTGAAAGATGGGCTTGCCATGAATGCCCAGTGGACCCTCCCTCAGCTGTGGCCTTTAGCATGGCTTCACTTACTCTCCAGCTAAAATGGCTCCTGTGTAGCACTAAAACCTAGACATTTTCCTCAGAAGCATGTTAATAGGCATATTATGGGCTTTAATATGGGGTTTGAAGTTTGTGTTTTGATTTAATTTATAGCATATAAAGTAAGTAACCCAGAGAGTAATTCAGTATGAAAATAATTTGATTGACTGTCCTATACTCTGTCTAATTTGAAATGCAGTTCAGGTTGAAAGAGACTTTGGGGTGAACACTATGCTTTCAGACAATCTCTTCATGCTGCATCAAACTCTTTTATTTAAAAAGATCAGACTGTTTGATTTCCCATAATATGGGCCCTTCACTGTCAAGGGTTTGGCGTCTGGCATCCCTCTACTATTGACCATTTTCAGCTCTAAAATGGTGTGTGTGTGTGTGTGTGTGTGTGTGTGTGTGTGTGTGTGTGTTGTAATTTCCACCGTATGTCTCTAAAAGACTCCAGAGAGAAGCTCTGTGCCTCTCTCATCAGTGTTGCCCTGCTAAAACGCTGCTAACACCTACACATCCTTCTAGTCAGTCCTTGTGTGGTGTTTTATCTCTGCACTCCCTGATCTGTACGTTGGAGCATGTTTTTATTGTCTAATTGAGATGGTGGACCTGATTGTGTTCTGGGAGGTCTTTGAAGCCCAGCGCTGTGGGTGGCTGTCAGGTTGCTGTGCAGTATAGAGCACCACAAAATGTTGCATCAGCCCACATTCACTTTCTGTCAGGTCATTACTTAATTAGGCAACTGTATCTGTGCAGACATCCTGGATTAATGTCCCCCCCCATTCCCTACAGTGCTCTTCTCTCATTTGCCTTGTTTATGAGACACACCATGTCATGACACACATAAACGGCCTAACAGTTTTTCTCACACGTTCTCATTATGAGTCAGCCATTTGCAGACTGGAAGTTGTCTAGTCTGAGGTCAAATGACATGACGTCACAGGAAGTGCAGTTTACCATGAATACGTGTGTGGATACCACAGCTCTCAGAGGTGACGTGGCAGCCAAAATGAAGTCTTATGTGAAATGTCTTCTTCTAAGGCCTCTCAGAGGTACTGGCTGTGTCATCTGTATCTGTTATCGATGGATCGATGGATCGATACTGAAATATCGATCCGGCTCTGACAGAACTGACAGAACTGATCCTCACACAGAAGCATCAAAACTGAAGGTATCCTTCAAGCAAGAAGCTTCTGATTACATCCAACATTGAAAATATGAAATGTTGATGTTGAAAAGTGTAGCAAATGAGTGAGAATAATCAGAGTGCTCTGTGATGTCACACAGCTATTTCACTCCACTGAAGTCAATTTATGTGGCAGTCTATTTAATACTGCTGCAATCATTCCCTCAATTCCCTCCCGTCTTTCTATCGTTTTTTGGTATCCATGTGTACTTTATTTCACTGGATCATCAAGATTTTTTATGTCTCTGCTGGAAGAAAATATCTGCATCTGTAATGGGTTATTAGCTTTTGTATTACTTGATATTGGATTGAAAAGAAAAGAAAATCTTTATTGCCTACATTATGTGTCCTCTGTGTCCATATGCACTCGTGCAAAAAAAAAAACCACATCTCTTGTGCGCTGATTCCATATGCTTGATAATGTCTACACTGCATCACAATTACAAAGATAATTTTGACTTACGCCAGATATATCGTAAGACCATACCCAAATACATACATTTGACTCGTGCATTCAGATTTCACATTACTTATTAATGACATGAAGTGAAGATCACAGGTTCGCAGCACAGGTTCAATTGCACACATTGCATAGCTCTAGACACAGTGTACTGATGGCTGAATAAGGCTGTAACGATATGCAATATGAAACTGAAATCGCTACACTCAGATCCATGAACCTGTGTGAGAAGGCAGAATTGCAACACACCCCATCCACAGTCATCCTTCCCATCCAGATCTAATGCTACCACATCCCGTGGGCAGTACACCCTCTAATAAACCTTTTTGCACTGTGATTGGTGCATTTTCACATCCATTTCTGGTAGTAACCAATAGTAGAGGTTGTAACGATTTAAATGAGCCCTCCTGCGAGTTCTAGTCCAAAATCCACAAGGACCGCCTGGGGAGGAATTTCTTCGAATGTAAGTAAAAGGAAATTATGACACTTCGGTTTGTAAGTGTCTATAAGCTGGCTTGTTGTGATAAAACTGCTGGGGAGTTTGTTTGTAAGAGTTTTGTTGTGTATAGAGAGAGTTTTTGTGCGATGGCCAGCTGGGCGCAGCGTATCTTTAGTTTTGGACAATGGTCAACCGGTAGCTGAAGAATCGGTTCTGCAGCAGCCTGTGGCGATCCCTTGGGGTCTTGGGTACAGAGTGAATGCAAAAAAAGCAGTGTTGAAGCGTTTATGAATTCATAATTCTGTGGTACCCAAGAAATGAGGATTTCTTAAAAACTGCTTTTGTCATTCCACCTCATCAAGTGTTAAGACAACTGGCACTTTATAAAAATAGAGGTCGGTTTATGTGAGTTGAAAGTTTTATGTAGGTGTCGTGTAGCCTTATGGAAGTGTTATTAAACTCGTTAATCAGTTTTTTCTACTTTTATAGATTACATTGTACGATTCGTTGAATTAGCATGAAAAGATCAAATTGTAAATTCTCAGTCAAGGTGGGACGAGTGAGGAGCATGCAGTTATTAATGGAAAACAATCAAGAGGAGGTAGAAGACCTGGAGCAAACATTGCACATGCAAAAAGATGGCTGCGATCTTATAACCTGTATCAGTTACAGGCTACTACTGGCAGTATATGCAGGACAGGATTTCAGAGATTGTAATCTGATTTCTAAACACAACTTGGCAAAGGGATCACAGCCTTTGGGGGCGACATCAGTGTCCTGGACTGGGTTATTGATTGGCACTGGTTTAACATTATAAACTAGTTCCACACTATGTGGAGCTAGTTCTCACACATGGTGAAGAAAGTAAAAAAAGTGTAAGATCTTTGGTTATGGAAAGGCTGAAAGGAAAAGCGATACCATGCCATCTATCTACACATGAACTCCATCCCTCTAGAAATGATCTCCTGTGAAATGATCTTTATCCAACTTTTGCATCATTTTTTATTCTATTTTTTGTGTTGTTCTTTTCTACGTACATGTCTGCACTGAAGGAGTTGCTTTTAATCTCATTGGACTTGCGTATAGTGACAATAAAAGGCATTCTATTCTATTCTATTCTATTCTATTCTATTCTATGTGTTTTCTCCCTCCCCAGGGCCTTTTTGCATTAGCCTTGACCATTAGCAAAGAGATTGGTTTTTGCTGTCTCCTATGAGCTCACTGAAGAGAAAGAGGAGAAGACTTGTCTGTAAAGTGTAATGGAGTCCGACCCCAGGCCACAGAGCCGTAGTTGGAGCTTGCTTTGATTGTCTTCTTCACACAGCAGCTACAGAGAATACTGCTGAATTAGTTCTATCCTAAAGATGATATTTCTCAGCTGCAGTGTTTGTGATGGAAGAATGGTGTTTTATTAAACAGAGGTGAGACGGTGATTGGGCCTGGCGGGGTCTTTTTTAGTTCAAACTCTACTGAGCTGGAGCGGTGATGGAGGAGAGAGTCTAGGCTGGTTCCCTGAGGCTGTGTTTGGATCGCCTGCTGCATTCAGCCTCTGACAGATGCAACCTAGAGTGAATGTTTTGGGGTGAGATGTCAGTGAAACAAGATTTAATAACTAAGAAGTGCGAGGATTCAGCCCACATGCAGAAAGATGTTTCAGTGACAAGCAATTCATTTATTAAAGCTTGAGTTATTTGGTCTGATTTTTTCTCATCTATTCTATGAATTCTCCCCCGCTGGCTGAGAGACTGATTCAGGTCTGAGGGCCTTGACAGGACACAATGGCTACTGGTCTGAGATAATGTGACATTACCATTTGGCTTTGACTGCACTGGCTTTCAGCTGCTCAGCACATCCATAAGATCCATTCACATCGGAGGGCTGGCTGTTACTAAAGCCGCTTTTGTGTTTCTGCAGGAGAACATGAGATTTGCTAAAGCCCCAAGGCTGCAGGTCACACTGTTTGTTTGCATGCACTAAATAAGAAATTGCACATTTTTCCTGTATCTCGCACGCAAGCAGGGCGTCTAGCTTGATGCGTTCACTCGGTGATGTCATGGAGGTTTTTCACTTTATGTGGTGGTTTATATTTTTTTGGTACCCAAGTTTACGTTATTTCACAAGAATTCTTATTTTTTTGTCCGCAGGAGGACTGCAGTCTCTGCATTATCTCTGTGTCCTTGCACACTTAGGCTTATAGAAACACCTCGGTGTGAATTGTGGGATGTATGGCTGGTCATGTCTACACTGGATCACAAATATAATTTAAATAATTGTTTGCATGCATTTAATCAAAATGGCGACAGAAAGGCGATATACTTTAAAATCAAGATGGAAAAGGCTAGAATGCTTGAAGCACAGGATCAGGGCACCAGTGCTGAGAGTAATGTGAGAGTATTGCTTATTTGACAAGAGCCAAGCTCTATCACGCAAGCGGAAGTGGACGGCTAGTTTGATGACTTCACTCTGCTGCCTGAATGTGTTTTTTCTTTGCTGTTTTTGTATCTTTTCTTTCATAACACGTCCACATTTGCATGCATGAATATTGAGTGAACACATACTGTTTCGCTCTCGACCAGTCTCTGACCCCTGCCAGGGAATTCTCTCTCTCTCTCTCTCTCTCTCTTACTCTCACGCTTTCTCTTTCTCACTTTCACTCGCTTTCTCTCTCTCTCTCTCTCTCTCTCTCACACACACACACACACACACACACACACACACACACTTACACGTTCATTATCTCTCATTTTCTCTCTCTCTTACCCTCTCCCTCTGTGCAC
>JBBPDB010050470.1:0-10977 GCA_037974465.1 Brachypetersius altus | reverse complement strand
GGGATGAACTGGAACGGAGATTGTGATCCAGACCTTCTCGTCCAACATCAGTGTCTGACCTCATAAATGCTACAGAACACAAATTCCCACAGAAACTCCAGAATCTTGTAAAAAGTCTTCAGAGAAGAGTGGAAGCTGTTAGAGCTGCAAAGGGTGACCAACTCCAGTTCAAAGTCTATGCATTTCAATGCAATTACCTGTTAGTGGAATGGTCAGGTGTCCCAATACTTTTGTTCATATAACGTGTGCAATAGAGCTTTACTACAGTATCTTGGTTGGTTAGAAACATCGCTGCCTTCTAAGGGTTCCAGTCCTAACACTGCGTTCACCTACATCTGTGATTTGCAAAATATCTAAGGAGCTTTGGATAGAAACATCTGCCAAATTATGTAATATGTAAAAACACAACTGTTGCTATAGCGTAACGTGTTCATTTTAAAATTTACATTGAAAAAAAAAAGTACTCCGGTCTGTTATAATACATTTGATGTGGCAATACTTGCTCTTTTAAAAAAATCATGAACTTATATACTTTTTGCAATATATCAACGTCCCAATCCTTGTATGGAAACTAAGGTAGAAAAAATGTTATGAATTTACTGCATGGTTGTGATGTCACAAAAATGAAATTTACATATATCTGAATATTCAGGTTACAGGGAGTGTTTCAGCTCAGAATACTGTTTGCAATTAAGGACAATACAAAGCAGTCAAACAGAAACAAGATCATTTACATATCAGTCATTAAGTTACAGTAAAGTATTTTATTAAACACATGCTATGAAATAGCAGAAATATTTCCATATCACAGACTTAAAGGCACAGTAACAAAAACAGCCTGCTTAATTCGAAGGTAGAAGGGTTCACGAATGGTCAGTTAAATAATGAATTAGGATTTTTTATTTCATAGAAGTGCCTCAGAAAATGTGAAATAAGAGAGAAATGTAGAAAACGGGCCCTTTAATTTAACCCAGAGTGTCTGCTGTGTATTGTTTTCTTGTGTTCTCTGGTTTCACAAATGTTTCTGGTTCCGTCCGGTTCCAGATGGCCCCCAAGCCCCTGGAACCCATGGCTAGAAGAATCCTGAAAGGAGTTATTTTTCTGGAGGTTGCTGGTGTGCTTGCAGCCTACGGGTTGTTTCAGAAAATGAATTCCAGCCGAGGTAACACTGTCTTTAAATAAGAAAAATGAGAAAACTTTACTTACCTAGTAACAATTAGGTAATAACTATTACTATAATAATTACACCTAATAATAATGAAGCAAAACTCATTCCCTACTTTTGATACCCTTTTATAATATAAAAAAAATCTCAAATTATGAATCTCAAACACAAGTCAAAATTTATGAATTTGGTGGTTTATTTGGAAACTAAACTGATGTAAACCAAGTAGGTGGACATTTGTGAATGTGTTGGATTTTGTGAGATCCAAGTATTCAAGTAAAACTTCACGTAAAACAAACATTAAACTAGTAATTACGTTCTTGTGATATCTATCATTATAACTAGTACAAATCAATTATGATATCTGTTATAACTTGTAATAATTATGTGAAACTCATTCGCTCAGTGTATTTCATTTTCTTCCAGATTTCAGAGGCATAATGAACAAATATTTCCCATCAGTTCTTGAAGGTACGTCAATATTCTTTTCCATTTTAAAGGTTTTCTTTATAGTTGTAGCTCTTATAACATAAAGGGACAATAAACCTGTAAAACATTTATTATAAAATGCACTTTTTACACACAAGTGTTTTGTGTACATGTAAGCAATATTTGCACCAACTTGGTGACTAACAGGTCTCAGAACAGCCTGATGATGAACGTTCTGATTTTCTTCTCAGTCTTCTATAAGTCCAACGAGTGGTCTGGAATTTACGGGGTTCGGGAGGCAGATCGGGACGCGTGGTCGAAACAGAATTAAAGGCACCCAGGCATACACACACACACACACACACACACTTTTCATTTCTTTCTGCCGCCGGTCTTTTTCCCTTGTTTGGCTTTTCCAAACTCTTTCCGTTTTTTGAAAATGGCCTTTTTCCTGCGGAGCGTCTTCACGTCGCGGCCCCGGATCCAGTCGTCCCGCTGGACCTCCCACTTCAGCTGCTTCACACCTGAAAAAGAGAACAGATTAATCAGGAGACTGCAGAACATCCGTGTCTCTTCATAAAGGAATCAGCTCTTTACTACTAGACCTGCTAGATATGGACAGAATCAGTACTGGGATTTTACTGCTACATACTGCGATTGTGATGTCTTTCAATATATTAAAGAGCCCATATTGTCCAGAGGCTCATTTGCATATTGCAGCCTTCCATAGTCTGAACAATACTTCTGATACATTTTTAAATAAAAATATCTAAAAATGGAAAATCTTTAAAACAAAAACACCAAATCAAAAACGATGAATGTACTCTTTTGTGTTTATTGAAATCTAAACTGGTGTAAACTGATTTTGTGAGGTCACAAAAACTGCGTTTTCATATTAGGACTGTATGAGCTGGTACACGAACAGTACATATTCAAATGTAATATTACAGAAAACTATTTTAAAAATAAAATAAAGGAAATGTGGTTTTCCATGTTATGAGCTCATTAAAATGCTTACTAGCCAAATCACCACTCAAAGTTGAAACAAAAATGATAATTGGCTCAATGATGCTTGGTATTGTAATTAGGTTCCTTTATAATACACAGGAATGTCTGTACCAGAGGTAATAAATATGAATTTAATGAATATATGAAGTGTTGTAGTTAACTGTGTGTTTACTTATATACAGATTAAATTGTGGGTTATCAGAATGTAACGGAATGTGTGTTATCAAATGCACATTGTGATTTCACCCATGTGGAGGAATCTGGCTGGTATCGAGCCAAACTAATAAACAGTAAAACTCCTGAGTGTTGCGTGTTTAATACTCACTGGCTTTATCTTTGTTGGCCATCGCATTCATGCCAAGGTTGTCCAACTTGGAGCCCACATTCTCATCCAGCATCTCTCCAAACTGGAACAAAAAAAGACATTAATTATGAACACACAGTAGGGGGTTTCTCTCCTGAAATTCAGGGCAGCTGGACTCAGATTTCCACTTGGAATCTGGTGTTGCGAATTTTAGAAAGTGTCATAAAATGGAAGCCTTTTTACAATGATTGGCACCAAACAAGGATAGAAGTTAAATAGTAAAGTGTCCATTCGTCTACCATGCACACCACAGCACAGTGTGAAATTCAACCTCTGCATTTAACCCATTCACCAGAGCAGGGGACAGCCAGGAACTCAGTGCCTGCTCAGCGGTGTGTGGTGATGGTACCTTACTCAAGGGCACCTTAGTGGTGCCACCTGCAGGGCTGGGATTCAAACCCACAACCTTCTAATCATAGGGGCAACTCCCTAACCACTAGGCCACCAGTTGCCCTAGCTGAGCATCTGTAAAGTGTAAAATTGCTAGGGACTCGGAGACTTTACCTCCTCAGCTGAAGCGAATATGACTGTATCTCCCTTCTTTCCTTTCCTCTTCTTTCCTGCGTTCAGGTAAAGGAGCAGAGAAATTTTATGCAATTTGCTCATTTCCCAACTCTCTTATCCAGAGCGACATACATCAGTGCTTATATGATATACAGAATGTCTTAATATAATAATAATAATATACAGAAAGATCCATTAAACATATCCTTACAGTGCATTACTGACCAAGCCAACATATTCTCAACAAAATATTTAAACATCTTAAAAATGTTCTGTAGTTTATATTTAAACATACGCTGTATATTTATTATTACTGTATAATTATAAAAGAAGATTCTGAACGTCACACTGGGAAAAATAAAATGCGTACCAAAAGCCCCGGAGAAGTCCAGCCGCTCTGAGGATTTCCTTTTGCCTTTTTTGAGTTTTATTCCGACTTCTGATGGATCTTCCATGTCCTCATCAGGATCTACAAAAATGTATTATTATTATCAAGTTTGAATAAATGTTACATATGTGAGGATAAGTGTGAAAGAAATAAAATCTAATAAATAAAGTCATTAGACGGGCTGCTTTGAAATTAAACTGGCAAAGACAAGAAGTCAAACACAGTGTAGAAGCACAACAACAACGACTTTCAAAGAACTCCGACTCACCACCAAAGTCTCCGTCCTCGAGCTCTGGAACTGTAATATAAATAATAAATCAAACATTCAGCTTTAGAGGAAATTACATTTGAAAGGACAGCATGATACATGCACACGCGCGCGCACACACACACACACACACACACACACAGTATACTTCTTCATTTGTGTCCACAATTCAGAATAAAGATACACAAGGACACAAATTTAACAGTTGTAACATTTGCTCAGACGTGTATCAGTCGTGTGACTCTGACATTAACCAAAGCAATAACAGTTCATCAGATGTTATGGATATACACAACATCTTCTTTTCCAGATATGACCACTTCCAATTATAGATGATACTGAACGATACTTGACTATTTGTTTTGCCTTTGGTTTTGAAAAGCCAACTATCTTGAGCCCTCTAGTAACCAGCCTATGCACATGGCCCAGGCTTCCAAATATGAACACAAGACCCCTTCAATTATAGCCAATTTGTCACTGATTTGTTGCACAAGGGGTTGATATTTCACCAGGTTCCTAGATAGGTTTCTTCCAAAAAAGGGTCAAAACAACAGCCAACTTCAAAGATAAAGACATTTCTGCTGTTCTCATCGATGATGGTAATATCAGGTTTAGTAGCATTTACAGCAGGAAATTGCACGAGAAATATCACATCAGAAGAATTGCACTCAAGTAATATTGCACATAAGAGAAACTACCATGGTGTATCAAATCCACATAAGCCACATAACAACTAAAGGAGCAAACTGCAGACTCCAGATGTGTCTCATCTTATCAACTACATTCTGTGTACAGTGGAAAGTTCTGTAAATTCGATTTTTGGACGAGTTATCACTTCAGTGCTTCCTTAAACAAAGATCTTGATGCAGTGCTCCTTAAAAATTGGAGGCTAAACACAGGAAGAACTGCTGAACTCTATTATTTCGAGATGATAAAACACAAACGCTCAAAATAAAAGGTGACATTCTGTAATTCTGCCTCATATCAGTGTTTCCATCTTTAATTAGACCAACCTGAGCACAGCAGAAACAAGCAGTTCAGCACGAACCTCGGAAGGTCTTTGTGTTCCTCAACAAAACAGGCTGGCACGACTACGGAAGAGGTGACAGCAATAATTTACCTTGATGGATGTGACTGTTTTGTAGCAGTGGTAACGTAAGACCCAGCTGAATATTGTCCATATGGTTCGTTTTTGTAGTTATTTCTGCAGTGGTCCCATTTTCATTTGTTATAGAAATTGTGGAGTCTAAAGCCCTACTGGAGCTGGATTAGTTTTTTTTCTAAGTACTATTCTGGTGAAATTTGTCATATCTGTCATATCCTGGACAAAAAAGTTATAGTCTGGATGTTCATGTCAGCATTACAACAATACTACACACACCTTACAAATTCATACTGGAGTTATTACTGTAAGACCTCGTTCACACGGACGTCTGAACCAGGTGTTTTTCTGGCATTCGGGTGACGTTCTGGAGGACCGAATATATCCCATGATTCTGTACGGCCACTGCGAAAACCCCCGTTTTGTTCCTCTCCTGTCTATGGCGCCGTATCAGGAGGATTTTTAAAACAAGAATGGAAATGGTAAGTTTTAAGAAAGAATAGGGATCCATATTTTTAATGTAGAAATATAACCCAAGATGACACACGTGTAAACACTCTGGACAGAGTAATTACTGCCCCCACAGGTAAATACACGAAACTACAGATTGGGAGTCAGGCTGGCGTTAAACGGCGTCAGACTAAGGCCAGTGAAATGCCTTGCTGACGTCGATCAAGCGTCGCTACCAAACACCACAAAAACGTATATGGCGTTCAGAGCGCGTTCATTTCAAACGTCTGTGTGGACGAGGCCTAAGACCATTTAAACATACAGCAGATTCACACTGCATTAAAATCACTCCACGTTTATTAACACCAGTCTGTAAAAACTACACGCTGCAGATTCACACTGTATAAACATCAGACTACAGTGATTAAAGTTATACTGTAAAAACTACACACTGCAGATTCACACTGTATAAACATCAGACTACAGTGATTAAAGTTATACTGTAAAAACTACACACTGCAGATTCATACTGGGTTAAAATCAGACTACACTTATTACTGTCAGACCATAAAAACTACACACCAAAGATTCATTCTGGTGTGAAATCACTCCAAAATCAACGCTGTCAGATTGTAAAACTATATGCACCTGGGACTCATACTGGAGTAAAATCAGTCCACAATTATTATTGTTTAACCCACTGGTCAGAGGCCTTTCTGGCACTTTCAGGCAATTTGCTACCCCTTTACATTATGCCAGCATAATGTTTTCTCTCCAGCATGTGCGTTTGTTTACTAACGATGAAACGTGGTGTGTTCTCACAGCTCCCTGCTACGCAATGAGCCAATCACGCCACTGCTATTCATGTATTCAGATTGCTGTTTTACATGAGAGGCGTGGCTACAGTGTGCAGCGGGAGAGTAAATCACATGATCTTTTTATAATGTATTTACAAAGTGACATTGATATATTTGAAAACCTTGAGGTCTTCAAGGTTTCTAATGGTGTTACTTATATGTTTCTAGTACAAAAAGCTTTAGATGATTGTTTTGGAAAAGTCAAAAATCTCCCACTGGTGGGAGCTTTGACCTCAGAGGGTTAAAACTACACACTGCAGATCCATACTGGATTAACATCCCTCCACAATTGTTACTCTTAGTGTGTAACAACCACACAATGTAGATTCATACACATGAATCCTTCCTGCTAAAATAGCGACACACACTTGAGATCCATACTGGATTAAAGTGACTCCACAGCGGTAACTGTCTGACTATAAAACTACACATTTTAAAAGTGAGATGTTTAAATCATTTGCTCATACTTTTCTTGTTTCTGTCTTCGTAAGCCTGCATTTATAATGATATGGCGCTCGAATGAACTAATTCCTTAATTCTCAGTTCTTAGTTTTTGAAGTATGTCCACATAAGTCCTCCCATGTCCGGTTATAAAAGAAATTGTTCTCTTGTTTACGTATACTGCGACCTCTCTTGACCTTTCTGGCGCACTGATAGTCCAGGCCACCGGAAACATGTTGTGTATGTGTGGAAATGAAAAGAAGCTGCGATGTATTCAGATTAGTTTAAAGCACCTCAGATGCGCAGCAGTGTGCTGTAATGCATTAGGAGCAGGGATTTCAAGGCCTCCTGAGAAACATTTTAAGATGAGGCTTCAATAATTAATAGAGCACTTAAAGAGAGAGCTCAGAGACATATACTGATTATGCAGCTGCCTAAAGGTGCTCTGTTCAGCTAGGCATGCTCTGACGTTTAGCCAGATTTTTTTCCACTCGTGTCTATGAGCCGGTGGACATGAGTTTAATTGACCTTGAGGAGAGACAACAGGGTGACTGCAGAATCCCAATTTGTGAGGCGTGTTTTTCCATTTTCTCAGCAGAACCGTATCTCTACAGTGTTTCGGTGAGTGTGAGGAGGTTCGCCGGAACAAATCTGGGGAAATCTACCACATGCCGTGCTGTCGGTAAATAATTGGACAGCGTCACAGTCTTCTGATTTGCTTGTGCAGCCCAGCACACTGCATCTGAAATAAAATGTTTTGATATTAAAGTTGTATTTTGGTGAAAAATCGAATTTACACAGTTTTATTTTTCCTACCACAAAAGTCTGACAACCAAGTTTGACTTTCCAGGCCTCCTCTGCTTTTTCCACCAAAACTGCAAACAGCAATGACTGGACGATACCATCAAAGCCATTGCTGTAAAGAGTAATGTGACCATTTTGTTATATTTAAGCACACCGCAGCACACAGTGTGAACAGTGTAAAATTCTTCCTCTGTATTAAACCCATTCTCCAAGTGAAGCAGTGGGGAGGAACTCAGTGCCCAGGGAGCAGTGTGTGGGGACAGTACCTTGCTTAAGGGTACCTCAGTGGTGCCACTATCAGTCCTGGGATTCGAAACCACAACTTTCTGATCGCAGCTGAAACGCCCTAACCACAAGGTCACCAGGTAGTGGTATATATGACACACCAGTGTGTTATAAATACACAAGAAATGTACATTAGAAACTACATTATTTATCAAAACAGACTCAATAACTCATCCCCCGTCACACACCCACCCATCAGACTCTAATAACTCCTTCTCCTGTCACTCAGCCACCCATCAGACTCTATAACTCCTCCCCATCACTCACCCACTCATCAGATTCAATAGCTCCTCCCTCATCACACACCCACATTTCAGATTCTGTAACTCCTCCCCCGTCACACATCCACCCATCAGACTCTATAACTCCTCCCCCTGTCACACACTCACCCTTCAGACTCTAATAACTCCTCCCCCATCACACATCCACCCACCAGACTCAATAACTCCTCCCCCGTCACACATCCACCCACCAGACTCAATAACTCCTCCCCCATCACACACTCACCCATCAGACTCTATAACTCCTACCCCTGTCACACACCCACCCATCTGATCTGATTTGTGTGCATGTCACAGTGTATTTCTTGTTGAGGTTTCTGTGCAGTTTTTTATCTGATTTATATAGACTTTACATTTTATTCTTGTCTTTGTGTGTCTCTCTGTCTCTGCTGTCATATCCAGGATCAATCATGTTTTCTGATTCTGATTCTCATTCTAATATGTGTTTAAAGTAAAAGCAAGCACACCTGCGGACTGACATGCAAAACATGCAGTTCATGCATAACATATCTGAGCACAAGCATTTAAAGGAAAGCATTCATGACAGAGATATAAAGCAAGTCATTGGTTAAACGATGAATGGAAAGGTTACTGTTTACAGGAAGAATCCTTCTCTTCAGTATGAAAGACAGTAGACTTGCTGGTAAGGCCTTGAGTGTGAAAAGGTCGCCCTTCCTGAAGACATATGCACACACGCTGTAACCACAACAACTATCTGAAGAGATTTTAATTTGCCAATAATAAAAATAATGAATATGCAAATAAGAAAATACACATCTTCTGAGAAGAGGAACTTTGACTTTTAGCATGAACAGTGCAGGTATTTGTCTCTACACCTCTGCAATTTATTTTAAATCAGCATCTCTATGACTGTGAAACTATTCCAGTCCAGTGTGTGTTAAATTCCTACACAAACACCTCATTCTGCTTTATGAGGGACTGATCTTATTTAATGAGGAAAAGTATAAAACACTGCTGTAATCAACACTCTCCTCTCACAGTGAGACCAGTTGGATGGCAAAACACTACTAGAAGTTCATCAAAGATAATTATTGCCATTTAGTTTAAGAGTGAATGAGAGATTTGAATTATTCAGGTTCTGTAAACGCTGCATCCTTTATCTTATTTTGATAACTTTTAATTTCCTCTAAAATGATGCTTTAATTAAAAAGATTTTTATTTGGAAATTAGGAGAAATTTTGTCAGCAGTTCCTAAAATTTAAGGCAAATCAGTTCAGTTCAATACCTGCAGCTATAAAAGATAAAACCTGAGAAATTGAACATTTCTCTCTTATTTGTTTCCAGAGCTGTATGCAGATCCATGGACATTTTGACTTCAGTGTGATTTATGTCCAGGTTTAGAGATCTTACTGGCCTCCTCTGCTTTGATGGTGTGTTAGATGTGAATTTGGTCAAATTTTACTCTCCACTCCAAAACTCTAGAGCACAATCTACACAAATGGTGAATTGTCATTGACCTCCTAATATGGAAGTTCCTCCTGTTTGTGTTGATGCGCAAGGTGTCAGATGTCATGCTGAGCTTTGTTTGGTGTTCCTGTTTCACGCAGAACCAAAGTTGTTTAAAAAAACATGTAATAATAATAAAAACCACTACTGCAGTTTTAAAAACGGCTTCACACTCAAGTGCTCATAAAGTACAAAAATAAACACATTTATTTTATTTTAGGTTTTAGAAACAAACAAAACCCCAATAGTTCTGAACCTGGAAGTGCTTTCAGGATAGTCTCCGCCCACAAGTGGGTGGGGAAAACCTGTAGAGGGAGGGGCTCTGGAGAGCGGCAGAGAGACAAGTAATTGTGAATAGAAGTATTCAGGCGCAGTGATGCAGTGGATACCCCCAGGATTGGGGGTTTTAATCTGGGTCCAGGACATGCGAGTCAGGTGAACTGGGGATTCTAAATTGACCGTAGGCGTGAATGAGTACGTGAATGGTGTGTGTGTGTGTCCTGTGGAGGGCTGGAGACATGCACAGGGTGAGTCTCTGCATGGGTAGACCCTGGGTACCCATGACCCTAGTGAGGATTAAGCAGTTACAGAAAATGAATGAATGAAAGTATGTTAACTACACGCAGTCAGAACCATTCAACTGGCCTGTATTAGATATTCATCCCAGGTGTGTATGTTCATACAGTTTCATCACTTCAGACCAATCGGAACATGTTCTGTGGCACTTTCCCAACACCCCGTGTTCAGTGGTTGAACACGAATGAGTTAAGGGAGGAAACTGTAACACTAAAGGTTTAAACGATACCCCGAGGCACACAGACAGCTTTTCCCACAAGAAGAAAGGATAGAAGATTGCGACATCCAGAGTTTCCCAACTTCAACAACTGGGATGGGCCTGAGGACAGGCGTGTCTCTCTCTCTCTCTCTTATTTTCTCTATCCCTCCATCTTTCACTCTCTACCTCTTCCCTCCTCTCTCTCTCTCTCTCTCTCGCTCTCTCTCTCTCTTATTCTCTCTATCCCTCCATCTCTCACTCTCTACCTCTTCCCTCCTCTCTCTCTCTCTCTCTCTCTCTCTCTCTCTCTCTCTTATTTTCTCTATCCCTCCATCTCTCACTCTCTACCTCTTACCTCCTCTCTCTCTCTCTCTCGCTCTCTCTCTCTC